>JAULKO010000001.1:2142584-2153581 GCA_032356045.1 Mediaster aequalis | reverse complement strand
AGCCCAGCCCAGCCCAGCCCAGCCCAGCCCAGCCCAGCCCAGCCCAGCCCAGCCCAGCCAGAAGAGTTTATGACTCTACCAGCTGATGTACATATTCAAGCATTTACATCTTTTAAAAGAGGAGATGTACAATTTCGGTACATGTGAAAGTGTTTCTACGCATGAATTTATCGTCCATGTACATGTACATGTATTGGAATCCGTTCCAGCCGCAATGCAGTGTAGTATACGGGAGGAAATTGCAGTCGGGCTGTAATGTCGCCCAGGATGTGCACGAGGCGAATGCGGTATTGAGCTGGTAATGCTGAGGGCTATTTCGTCCCAAATAAAAACGTTTCCGAAACGGTTACAAAAGAAGCTGAATAGGATAATCTTGTATTTTTTTCCCTTTATTTGCTTTTTTCTCTCGAGCAACAATCTTTTGGAAGTTAATATAATTATTCAAACAATTTCGAATCGAGTCCAATGGCACCTATGAACAACGAGTCGTAATGTTATCCAATAAAAAAAATGGAAATTAAGAGAACGAGATAATGGCTAAAGGAAATGTTCGTATATATTCAGAATTTTGCAGATTTCTGTATACAGACGTTTTGTCACACCGGTATATTTTCCAGAATTTGTTTTTGTCTGTACAGGTGTTGATCATCTCAACGAACTTTGCACAATTCCAAATTATCTGTGATCACAACCAAATCTACGATTCTAATTTGAAATGAAATTAAGAAAACAAATTCTTATCTACAAAATTCAATGGCATACCAGGCAAAGCATTTTCTCACTGCTAGTCTCAACGCTAGCTTAAGTGAAAGTATATAAATTGTGCTTGCTAATTAAGGACATCCGACCGGCGGTTACACACAATCAAGTTGTTTCCAAACACAACAATAGTATTAAAGAAATGACCATCTTTAAAATGTACACAGGCTAGGCATTGTCCGGGTCGAACTTGACCTTTCGTTAAACACAAAGGGTTGCAAGCGATATAATAAGTCGTTAAAATACCTTGAAATAAACACTCTTATCAAGTCAAAAGCTGTTTGCCTTTTCTAAGTGTAAAACCGCGCAAGCAGTTACTTACAATTTAGTCTTTTAAAAGCATTACAAGCAGTAGATACGTAATCATTCTGGTTAGTACGTGGGCTGCGACACCTCGCTATGCGGAAGATACTGACTTAAACTCCATTAAACGTATGTTTTTTTCTCGTAGCATTGAAATGGAAAATCATGACCTGCCATTGCCATAACTACGGAAAATATTATGGCACACGACAGGAGGGGTACGGTCCAGTGTTCACAGATTTCTGAACAATGCCTAGGAGATGTGGGAGATTATGACGAGGGTTGGCGTTTTTCTTAAAGCAAAACGAAGAAGAGATTCGGCTCACTTCAAAAGAGCAGAAGCACGTCAACGGCTATGATAACAGCAAGTGCACTGGAGACACGAGGATATCGGAGCCGTATTGGGGGAGTTTCGACAACTGCAGATTTTGGACCAAAGATGGCTGTTCATTATGTGTGCATTGGAGCGTGCACCTATTGTTTGCCAATTGTCCATGTGCACTGATGCATGATCCGCCATGTTTGGTCCAGCTTTTTGTGGACTCCCATTGCTGCACCTGCCTCTACACTGTAAAAGGTGAATGCACCTCAAGCGCCTCTTCACAAGCACGTATAAGTCCCAGAGTCATGATCAGCTGGGGCCAATTTTATAGAGCCGCTTAAGCACAACAATTTGCTTAAGCGCAAAAAACATTGCTTAGTAACATCAGGTCACCAGCTAAAACTCCATGTGATTGTCATGCTAACAAACAACCAGCTAAATACCAGTCACAAGCAATATACATCACATGGACTTTTTGGCTGGTAACCTGATTGTACTGCAAGGGTTTTTGTGCTTAAGCAAATTGTTGTGCTTAAGGCAGCTCTATGAAATTGGCCCCTGTCTTGAGGTACACCAAGTGCTCGAGGTAACTAAAATGTATACCAAGGTATCGGTCACATGCCGTACCTCATGTGCATGATGCAACAGTGGGAGCTGGTTGACAAATCCTGCACTTCAAGCGCCTAAGTGTACATGGTATTTCTAAACCTCATATGAGGTGTATTCATCACCACACCTAACTTGGCCGATGTGCTTCAAGCATGGCCCATACACATGTACACACACACACCCACACTTTTTACAGTGTATATAGGTCTACGCCTCTGGAAGAATATAAAGGAAAAAACTCTTGCAGAATCACACCATTAACGAGGTTCATGATTGTTGAATTGCCGGAGAAAGGTTGCGGTGAAACCACGCTAAACAAATTCGGGGACGTAAAGTCACTTAAAAGTTCTTTAAAAAAACACCTACCCACCCCTACCTCACCCCCAACGACGAAGGGAAGTAGAAAAAAATTGCTTGGGTCAGTGTTAGTAAGAAACCTCTATCCTTTAGAGACGGTTAGAGCAGGTGCGGTTCTCCACCGAACTTTTTTTTTTCGTGGGGGGGGGGGGGGCTAAAACAAATCGGGCGGTAACCAGTTTTTTAGAGTGACCTGAATTTCAAAGATTTTCGGAAAATATTCTGTAATTTTGGGTTTTCTTTGGATAAAAAATCCATAAATACACCCAAAAAATCGTTAACTCAAAAAGGCAAGTTTTTGGGATGGAGTGGTGATGGGGCTAGACAAACATTGGGGAAGTATCTCCCAGCCCCCCCCCCCCAACCGGGCCTGTGTTTCACAATACCTACCGCACTGAAAAGTAGATGATTTGGAACACCTAAAGAGAGATTAGTTCACAAGGTTGCTCATTCATTCTTCCTCTGACGTAGCAAGTCAATGCAATCATCATCATTACTCGCATAGGGAGTAACTGCCAAATTTAGGTTTTTATGCAAATGTGAATTTTCATATTCATGAGTCAAAGCGTGATGTCATCCTAGGTACAACAGTGGTGACTGGCTACACGGTGGATTTCCATATAGCTTGTTTGGAATCAATTTCTAATCAACATTTCTTCAAAACATTGGTTTATTGTGAAGGAATAATGTTTATACTGTTATACTCTTTTTACAAGGAGTTCCTTCGATACTAAACAAAAATAGCGCCCACTTGCATGAATAAATTGGAAAGATTTTAAAAGAACTGAAAACCACCACCTTCTTTTTACTTCAAATGAAAACAAGCATTTAGATCATGCTCGTATTATTGTAAAACATGGTTATATGCGTGGCAACAAGTTGAACCGGTATTCATTTACGGATTGTGTTCTCGTATTGCGATATAATGCTGAAATCCGAATTGCCGCAATGTAAGCAAAAAAATCATTTACCTTTCAATATACATGTAGAAAAGAAGTACTAAAAGAAATGTTTAAAAAGGATTTATTTCGGGAGAAAGGAAACAAACTGGGTATAATTTGAAATGATTTCTGAAAGGGAAAAGCACATTTTGATTGAACCATGCAGGATTTGAACTTAACTTGTGAACGGTAACTCGGCGGTCAAATTCAGTCACTTTCTTTGCCTATCCAAAAGTCGTTTGTAGAGAGAATAATTATGCCAATTAATGAGTAATGACGCTGACATGCAAAGAACTAGACACATATTTCAACAAGTATGTATCATTTTTTAAAACTGTTTATCAATATACTTGGCAACCTTTATGGTATAAACGAAATGGAGAAAGTTCAATACTAAATACATTTATTAATTCGGGTTCAAAGTTGGTTTGCAGGCCAGGAAATAGCATAATGCACTCTGTATCGATTTAAACATCGTACACAGTTAACGGTTCAGCAAAAGTGTTGAGTGAATGGAATAGAATTACTTTTAAAAAAAATAAACCAACCAACCAAAACCATCCCAATATCCTTTTTTAAACAAAGTGAAATCTCAAGATTTTGCACGGAAATGGGTCATGACTTTCTACAGCGCGAGTTTCCTCCCGTTCAGTGTGACTTTCGCTTGGGAACAATACCGAAATGGCGGGAAAGTTGGCGTCTGCGCTGGCAATACAACTGTTCATTACCGGTTGAGAATGTTTGGAAAACAAACCGTAAGCAAAAAACTCAGATAGGCAACGTTACTAAGACCAAATCAAGGAGATATACGTTGACAAGAGTTTACAGAATTATTGCAGTGTAACGCACTCTAAACGATGCTGTACGTCTCGTACAATTTCCCCCACTCGTATGAAAACATATTTTATTTTCAGAATACATATGCTTAACATGCAATATTTGCTATGAACTGCATCAGGTCTTACGGTCGAGCTATTCCAAGCCGTTTCGTATAAACTGACAGACGGCCCACAAACCCGTATTACCATCATCATCATCGTCGTCGGTTTTTATTAAAAACGCAACCACAAACTCCCGGAGACCCTATTCAACCAACACGCCGCTTCGTATTTACAAAAAAACCCGATACGTATACACATTCAGAGAATGAACACAATCCACCCGAAAGACATACCAAGAATAGACCTCGGAAAGATAATGTCCGCCACATGACGCATAAATACATTGTTTTGTAATGTTGACTGGCAAGCTCTCCATGAAAAATATGTACTTTTTAAAATTTTATATTTGCTTAGCACGCGAGAGTGACATCGTGTACCGGAGAGAACGCACGCCCGCGAAACCTGTACCAGCTTATTATAATTACATAACTACAAAAGTTATCGTGGGTCCTGCCACTCTGTAATGATTCACTCATATTGCAAAGTCATCTTTATACATTACAAAATCGTATTCTAACGGTTCTTTTGTTATTCAAGGGTTAATTTACAAGAAAAATGATGTTACTGTACGATCAGCGAGTAGTCCATCACGTTTTATGCTGACCGACTACCACTTGGTATGGCCGCCATCTTAATAAAAAAAGAAATCGGCACAGCAAAACTGAAAGCTGTTTAGATTTTTAAAAGGGCGCCACAGTAGAAATTCACTCGACTGATTCAATTGTTTTGTTTTGTTTACTTTAACGAATAACCATGTATAGGCTCTTTGCGGCGTATTAGCAATTACATGTCAAACTTCTTTATTGCTGATGTCCGTGATGCAGACACTTGGTGGCGCTGTATACTTCCGTGAATGACACAAACCTGCCGTGTCGAGTAGTGCGCTTGTAGCAAGTTGCCTCTGTCCTCACCACTGCTCTCTACGCAAAAAAATCTGAATAGCTCGATGGCTGTCCGAGTTGAAGTCGCCGTCCGCCATATTAGCACTCCTAAACCATTATGCTGACTAGCCTCGTCCCCAGGCTTTACTTTCATCATCGTTCTCAACTGTAGAGAGCAGCAAGTGGTGGCTATTGCTCGAACGTCATGGGGACGAAATAATAACATCGACACTGAAACTAAACTCTTGGCCTCGAAGTACACGTTAATCACGGTCATACTGACACGCCCTCATACGATGGGAGTGGTGTGGCCGCCGCGTGGCTACAGTGGTTTGTTCAGCGCGCAATGGCCAATGAGCTATTCAGATTTTCTTTACATGGAGATCAGTGGTCGCCACTTTGTTAGGAAAGCGCCCTCAGTGGTAACAAATATTATCACCGTGATTCCTTCCGGTTCCGATCAGTAGCGCGAGCCTGCAGGTCATATCCGGGACCTCAACTGATGCAGTTGTGGTTTTTGGCGCGAACTTCACCCCAGCTTAACCACCAAACACGCTGCCATTCATTCACAGTCATCGTACGAACAGAAAACTCCATATGACTTTCACTAGTCTAGCGCTAATGATCAGTTATATGTTTTTTCCCCAACAGCAGGTTACTAATCGTATCTCATTTAACCCAATGACGGTTGGGTTACAACCGCTGGAAGAATCCAAAGTTCTGACCTGTTTTTCGTAGTTTCCTGCAGTGAAACCAGCAGTGTGTGGTATAAGCACCAAGTCATTCAGTTTATGTACAAGCTTGTGTGGCTCAATCAAACGGCTTTTGATATTCAACACAAAACCTCGCACTTCTCCCAGGAAATCCACCTGGAACGTTTTTGTCCGTGCATTTGGCAGGTACAAATCCTATTTGCAGTTTCTCATCTTTTTATGTCCTCTTCGCAGTTTCTTCCTAGATCCGTAATTTTCAGCCAAGCCACGGTATAATTATCACATCATATAACAGCTACTGTACGAAATTCTTCTTAAAACTCGTTCCCTTGAATCGAGTACAGAGATGTTTATCTATGCAATCATCCAGGCCAGTGCTGTGTGACATTGTCTTCCTGGCACCATATTTGGCGTCTGGGTATACGTCACCAACCAACCCACAATGCACCGCGAAATTTCCAGTCAGGTACACTGTAAAAAGTAAAACGCACCTCACGCATCTGTGCCAGTATCATGAACGCTTGAGGCACACCGAGTGCATGAGGTAACTGCAATGACTCGGGAATCAATCACAGTGCACGAAGCAACAGCGACAGCGGGATGATAAATCATACACTTCTAGTGCCTCAAGTGCATGTAGTAACTGTGTGAATATCACCCGAGGTGCATACATCACCACACCTAACGGGACCTAAGCACCTCACGCGCTTTAGCATGGCCCATATACGTGCATGGTGTGCGCACATTCTTTTTTTACACTGTACTGTCGTCCTGTTCCACAACCGGCTCAAATATAAGGGGCGCCGATAGAATGATGCCGCTGGTACCACAGATCACACAGATCAGGAACACCCAAAGGAAGATCCGATCAATCACAGTGGCAACGTATTTCCAATCTTCTGTCATCTGCCAAGAGAGGACAACAAAGGTTAGTATTAAAGCAGCCAACATTAAGGACTCTGAATATTCGAATATGGGTGCCTTGGGTTTACCTTCGTAGTTGCAACCTGAGAACGAAGAAACACCGAGAGAAGGTCTTTGAAAGAGACTGGAATGGTTTGGGAAACTTTTGTTTGGAGTTCGTAATTGCTGGAGATATACAAGTCCTTCCATGGACATATGAATTACTTTTAGACACAGAGTGGGGACAACGTTTGTATCCTCTTAAATCTTGGGAAAGAGCATGCGCAGTGTGAAGGAAAGAATCACGTGTGTATATTGTGCTATGGGGTTTGCAAGCCACCGTGCAGAAAAACGGTGGGCTAGAAAAATAGCTGTACTATGGTGTGGACATGCATCTGGTATTCTGACGTCATATTGAGCCGTCTATAGACTGCTTACGCCTGCGTTTTTTCTGTGGTTGGATTTTTTCTGAGCATGAGCAAAATGGCTTGAAAATGACATTGAATTTATGGAAAGGAATCCGTAGGGTGGGTCTATGTCTGCTATATAGCGTCAAAGCGTTCACAATCATCCCATTTTAAGGGAAAAATAACCAAACACAAATTTGAAAACAGAGAAACAGTAGGACCTACAGATATAATGTGATGCATTTGCGAAGACCTACCCTATTGTAATCTTCTTCGGTTTTCAAGTGTGTTGCAATAAACCGTACGCCGTCGACCGCTTGTTTAAACTCCTTTGAATATCGGGTACCACCTGAGGACTTGGAAGACTCGCCATCACTACCGGCTACGTCATCCGACAATGTCCTGAGTTTGAAGCCCGAGTGGTGATTGTCGTAGATATCCCTGCCGTTACTCCGCGTCGAGTCACCGTCCTTGTGAACGACTTCCTTCAACTCGAAGTAGTTAGAGTCCCTCTGGTTGCCCTTGACCACCTTACTGAGGTACTGCTGCGGGCGTTTCAAGTACAACAACGGCGGTAGGATCTCCAGAAAGACGCGGCGGACCCAGGGCTGCATGATGTGCGTGCTGGGCGCCCGGTAGTGGATATTGAGGACAATGACGGTGATGACAATGGACAGGGTAACCAGGACCATGGTGAAGAGAAGGTAGCGACCGATGAGCGGGATGAGCAAGGAGGTAGGGGGGATGATCTCAGCGATCAGGAGCAGGAACACAGTCAGGGCCAGCAGCACCGAGATACACAGCGTGATCTTCTCCCCGGAGTCCGAGGGCAGGTAGAAGACCAGTACGGTCAGGAAGGATATGAGCACGCAGGGCAGGATCAGGTTGACCGTATAGAACAGCGGCTTCCGTCGGATGATCATGTTGAAGGTGATGTCCGTGTAGATCTCGTCGCAGCAAGGGTATTTCACCGTGTGCTTGGTGCCCGGCGTGCCGATGATGTACCACTCGCCGCTCTGCCAGTAGTCCTCCAGGTCCACGTCGGGCCCGCCCAGGGGCATGAGGTCGATCAGCAGCCCATCGTACGTCCAGGAGCCGAATTTCATGATACACTCTTGCTGGTCGAAGGGGAAGTACCGCACGTCTATTCTGCACGAGCTCTTGTAGATGGCCGGCGGAAGCCAGTATATCACCCCGCTTGCATACACAAGAACTTTTGTCATTAATGTGACTTCGTATTTACCATCGGCACTGTAGGAAGCAAAAAACAAATCAAAATCAGTTAAATTGATTGAAACCCAATGACAAGCAATTCTGTCCTTTTGAACCAGAGGAAAAAAAACTGTTGTAAAAAACGCAATTGTACAGTGAAAGATAACTGGCGTCCACAATTTGGGCAAGCCAAGCAAACTTCATGCCGATCATTATCTCAACCGTCGTTAATTTTAGTGTTCAGCATTTAACAAAGGAAAGTGTGTATGTGTAATGGTGCTACGCTGATATCACACAATGTCGCAATAGATGATGTGGCTCCGGATATATCACCCTACCCCTGTTGCTCCGTGTTACAGAGGGCGCTGTGCATACGGCCTGAGAATGGCCAACATAAAAGTTTCTTGTCATCGTCATTCACACTTGATATTTGCAGAAAGTACATACTTTGACAGTAAACTGTAAACAAATACAATAAGCAGCTAGCCCTATAGTTCTATTGGATCCTCTCAAACCTTGCAAGTTTGGCTTTATCCATGCTTGCGAACTGGTTAGCACACTTATGGCAAAATCTTGCGCTGCGATGCTATGGTAAGACAGCAAGATAACCTTCCTAAAACATGAATAACTTTCCATTACAAAAGTGAAGATGAATAACGACAGTTACCAATGAAAGTGTTGAACTGTTCTCCGGGTGTCCCTCCCACTAAAACTTAAATCTCCTTCCTTGTCTTCTCTCAATCCAAAAACTGGGCCCTGGTGTGGCAATTGCTGATGCACTGATCAGGGTATCCAAGATAAATATGATAAGGTAAAAATATTTATTGACTAACTGAATAAAATGCTCGAATAAAATGCTCGATTAACTGAATAAAATGCTCGATTTAACACTTCTCGGAGTTAAATCTAACATAGTAAGAATACGCACTAACCGAACCTAAGACAATTCGAACAAAGGTCTTGACAAATACTTGAGACACCGCAAACACAGGGCAAGATAGCTTTGTTGGTAGAGCGCCGGTACGGGTAATCCGGAGGTTGCAGGTTCATATTCTGCTCCTGCCAGTTTTCTTTGTTCACTCAAAACAAATTGATTAAATTGCTAAGTCATTTTCCCTTGTGGTTTGTCTGACGATACTTCCTAAAAACCGTTAGTTTTTGGCGTGCAAGTGGAAAGGTATAAGGGAAAGCTGGACTTACTTATTGTAAAGCACAATATCTGGAAGCCAAATCATGAGCGGAGGTACGCGAAGTATCTGGATACCGTCATACTCATCCGGGTCCCAGGTTAGTTTATAGTCGAACCATTGCTGTGAATCAATTGACAAAAACAACATTCCATGAACAATTATCGAAACTTGGCATCATTTATCGTATCACTGAATTTCAATGGGAAGGAAAACTAAACTAATTGATATATTATAACCTGAACACATTTGCAAACAACTACGAATTTTCATTGTTCACTTCCTACTGAAAAGTTACACGTGATTTTGCAATCTATGTCTTATTTGGGGCCAAAGTCACGATTTTTAATTTTTACTGAAAAGTAGGCATATTCTTATAGCTTTTAAAAAGGCAAAAATTAAAATTCGTAGCCGTTTGCGAACGTGTTACCTGTATTATGTGTTTTCGGAGGATACAGCTGCATTGACGTGAACATCTCCATGATAACCTCACATTTCGCAATCAATCATGTTTCATGGGTATATTTTTTTTTCTGGGACGTGTTAGCTGTTTTCACGAAACAGAAAATGTTTCACTGGAAAAGAACTCGTCTCGTCTGCAGCTGTTTGTTGTTAGGCTCGGTTATGGGCTATGTTCCGCGTTTTGCTCAGCTGTCTTGACATTCACCGAGGTGATTCACGAAAAAGGTTTGTATTATATTAAAACAAAAATGCGAACAGAACGCACCTGTTTCAACCACACGTTCGTTGTCATAATTTGATTTTTCTCATCCTGCCAGGGGAAAAAAAACAACAAAGGTTAGAAGAATTCGTTATATTTTCAACAGCAACCGTTACGGTTAATGATGAATTATATGCAGACTACGCCCTGCAGGTTAGACTGTTCAATAAAGGGCGGTGTGTACCCGGTCCACCCGGTGAAGACTCTTGGAAGTTCTTGGAAGTTCGTCCATAATAACTTCATGATGCCTAAAACGGCCTCTACGAGGTGACACACCCATCATCAAAGAAATAATTAAGGGAGGTGCCATTCGAGAATTGTTTGTTTTCCAAGAAAGCTTAAGATATTTGAACATCCTGTCCGACAATTATTGAGGGGATAAAAGTTTGATGACCCGATCTTCACCACGTCAATAGATCGAGGAGGGGCGTGGCCGCTATTAATGGACCGAGCCGAAGGCTCGGTCCATTAACAGCGGCCACGCCCCTCCGAGGTCATTATTGACTGGTAAAGACCGGGTCATCACATTTGTATCCCCATTCATAAATGCCCTCTTATGGAAATACAAAATATCTCTTGTAAAAAGGATAAATAGGAAGCTTTTCCACCCCACTTTTTTCTTCAATTTGTACAGTACAAAAAGTGTACGTGCGTGCAATCATATGTGTTCTTACACTACATACCCTTCGAGGACAGACAGACAAAGGGAAAAGAAAAGATCCTTTCAGTCCTCGCTCGGAC
>JAULKO010000001.1:2085635-2096111 GCA_032356045.1 Mediaster aequalis | reverse complement strand
AATGGGAGCAATAATGAATGTCACGTGATGTGAGTTCCACCAATCAAATGACAAGGATCTGTATGTCAGTTATATAATTTGAATTGTTCTTCCGTAATGCACACAACACGCACACCCAATCATGGCCGTGCCTAGGACAGCTTCAAAGCAGCTGCATGAGGGAACAAGGAGATAGCGCTCTAGTCATTTGATATAGCTCTATGGTGTATACATGTATGTATCTCAGAACCAGGTTCCCTCAAAACACATCCAAAAACTGTAACTTTGCAACAGAATAACCTACAAATGCATGCAAGGCACAAGTAGAAAAATCCCTTTTTTCGGTGATGTGCATATAATTTACCCAACATGTGATTTTTGCAATCATTCCCTGAATTTGATTTGTGACCGGTGTGTGATTTTGCGATCATTCCCTGAATTAAATGAAGCCACAGTGTTCTCCACGAGGGGTTTTGGCAGTGTGGCCCACTCCGTGATGTTTATTTACCACCACATGTTCATTTCGCTAACCCCCCCCCCCCCATCCTGAATCTACCACCCCACAATATTTTATTTTTTAGACGAGCCACGTATTTAAACATGCCCTAAGCTGTATTGAATGGTTATCCTGAGTGCGAGGTTTTCATTTAAAGAATATTAGAGCCAGCCATTTCCCATAGACCCTTTTACGAATAGCCCGGAAGTGTGCAGTAAAGGTACATGTATATATGCAGCGCTGCATTGTGAGACAGTTTGCACTAAATTTTGGGTCCATGTTGCTGTTTTCGCCCCCTGACATGCCTAGCCTGATGGAGTTCTATTCTCACCCCGTTTCTTTTCAGAACCACACTTCTTCCTAGAAGAGATTATCCCACATGGTGTTACCCGCAATTCCATGTTTTACTTTCTCACCCTTATTATCCCACACCATGGTTCTATTCTCCACTCAACTGACTCAGAGACACATTAAGTTTGATGAATGTCCAAAGTGTCTGTTGTGTGTAACATCAGTTACCGAGGATCTACCCAAATGATTTGAGACCCAATTTTGGATGGAGCAGAGACCACGTTTGTGTACCAACTTTTGCTTATCTTGGCCAGGCGACCTCTTTGACATGTTGCTGCCCATGCTGTGTATATACAACGAGTATGTACGCAACCACCACTACAGCCTGCAGGTGTTGGCCGAGTGTAAGCAGAAGAACCCCATGTTCAACCAGCTGCTGAAGTGCTACGAGTCCAAGCCCATCTGCGAGGGCCGTTCCCTGGAGACATTCCTCACCTACCCCATGCATCAAGTAAGACATAACTGGTGTCATACATATATGGAGTGGTAATGAGGGCACTAGTGCAAGTAAGGCATAGCTGATATCATACATATATAGACTGGCAATCAGGGCACTAGTGCAAGTAAGGCGTAGCTAATATAATACATATATAGACTGGCAATGAGGGCACTTGCGCTAGTAAGCCATAGCTGGTGTCATACATATATAGACTGGCAATCAGGGCACTAGTGCAAGTAAGGCATAGCTGATATCATACATATATAGACTGGCAATCGGGGTACTAGTGCAAGTAAGGCATAGCTGATATACTGGCAATCAGGGTACTAGTGCAAGTATCGTTCATATGTCAGGAAGCCTCTGTTGCTGTCACACACGTGCTTAATTCCTTCAATTTGCCAAATATATGTATAGTGTGTTTATTATGGTACATGTGGTTGTAATGTCAAGATTCATGAGCAGTGAGGGGAGACAATATGCATCCCTCCCCCCCCCCCCCGATATTTGATGAACAATCAACATTTTGTATATATGCACCCATACACTGTGCATAAAAAAATAGCACTTTGCCCCAAATCCCCACAATAAATCTCTGCACCTGCCAAGAAGTACAATGTAGACATAGTTTCAGAGTGTGGAATTGTCCTTAATGAGGCATGCATTGTACACAGGAATACCCAAATCACGTCCACTTGATTGAAGCATTAGTATTAAGTATTCCCGTGTACGTTACGACCAGGAAAAATTCTTAGCACGGTGAAACTGTAAGCCACCTTTTTTTAAGCACTTGAGAATATGAAAGAAGCCATAATGTGCCTCAAGATTTTCAAAAGTCCATCCCATCTGCGGAAGTGTATAAATGATGATATTTGAACAATGCCGACCTAACTAAACAGAGCTAATCAAATTCCGCTTCTTCTGTCTGTTTTCTTTCCATATGTATACGCGCCGACTCTTGCGTAGGTGCCAAGATATATCATTACACTACACGAGCTGCTGGCCCACACGCCGCATGACCACGTCGAGCGGAACAGCCTGGAATATGCAAAGAACAAACTGGAGGAACTCTCCAGGGTAAGACATCGCTGTCTTATGAAACGAGTCCCCAAGACTCGGGCCCGGATGTCCATCCATATCCTATTCTGATTCCCCCCCCCCCCATGCATAATAAATATTGTGTGTGGAAGGCTTTGTTTGTCTTCCTGATACGGCGAGAAAATCTCTGCCCTTTTAAAAATGGAAAAAAAGTGCTAGAATATCGTTTTTGGATCAGACTACTACTTGTATTTTGACATAATCGTTTCCACTTTTTCATGCTTTTATGAAATCACAATCTTCTGTAGGTTTGTGTAAAAGCCACAGATCACACATCCTCAACAATCAATTTTTCTTTCTTTCTTTTTTTGCCTGGAAAAATAAAATGATGCCCAGAATAATACAACAAATATAACTGTCTTGAATATTTTCCTTTGTTTAAAATGTTTAACCTTATTATACTGCAACTTATTTTGGTTTCTTTGCACAAGTATTATCTACAGTGTTCCTCTTATAGATCATACGCATCCTAAACATTTGGAATATGCCATTTGCAACATGAAATTGCCAAAGATTTGGACACCCTCCCGCTCACAAAATTAATCAAATTTTCCCAAAGTAGTATTGAGTTTCGGTCCCCTTAGTGTGCCCAAGAAATCAATACAAATGGTCAAACTTTTTACCTTTCAATCTTTGCCAGTGTGTAGAAATGAGAATTATATCGAAAGAAATACGTGACAGTGCTCTTCTGTGTACCAAATATTTGTTTCAAAGACTATGTACATGTATATATATTGTCATTCAACTGTTCTGCAGATCTGAGATTTTCTGGTTTTAAAAAAAATCTGTCTCCCCTCCAGCATTTTTTTCTTCATTCAAAAAGCATCAAGTAATCACGAGATTCTATTTGATGTAATGTAAGTCCATGTCATAAAAAAGTGTTGAAATAATGATAAAGATGGAAAATTCTCTTGAGGCTTATTCCGTGAGGTAATGCTCCTCGACAGGTCACATAAAAGCGAAAAAATTCACTAAAAATTCCAAAATGATTTCCCTTAATAAGCCAAAGTGGATACTTTGAATGCAAAATTTGGGCTCCACATTCGTAATCTGGGTCCAACAAATTTTCATTTTTCTTTCCAAATTATGCAGTTGCATGCCTGTACATGTAGAACAACTATTAGCATAAATATTCCTGTTATCCTGTTGTAGGTAAAGTAATCAAACATTTTTGCAGATCTGCTCGGGGGGTGGGGGATATGGTTTTAAATCTTCCCTTATAAAAAGCTATTTGCCAGGTTTGCGACACATCTTCTGCAATTTTCCAACTCCTGGAGATTGCCGAGAGCCCCTTCTTGTTCAACCTCTCAGAGACTTCAGGAAATTCCTCTGTGGCTGTCCTAAGAGTCCCGCCCGTCATCGGGCAATTTCCGGTCCAAGCATAATATTTGAAATGCCTCGCAGGTGGCTGTCGTCATGGGACGGCAGGATGACGGATTAGAGGAGGGGAGGGGGGGGAAGAGTACAGCAAGAACCGGCGGCTTCGGGGAGGGGATTCAACTGGGCCAGATGGTGGATAGGCGAGTCGGAATTGTGTCAGGGAGTGAGAATTGACAAGATGCCAGTTCAATCCTGGCACAGTCTTGATATAATCAAGAAGGAAGAGATCAAAATGCAAGGGCATTTGATCGGGCTGGATATGGTAGATAGTCGAGTGCGGATTGGAGATAAGTACGGGGGCAGGAGATGATGTACTCTTGGAACATCTGAAGAAAAAAGTTATGAAATATTGCAGTTATTGAGGTTGTCTTTGAGGATAACGAAAGTGTTAGGTATGCAACTACAGTCTCAATCTCAACTAGGGAATCATGCAGGTGCTATGTGGTGGATGTTGGTGTCATGCACAAGACCTTAGTGTTTCCAATAGGGCACTTCAATGGGGTTGTTTATATACAGTAGATTTCTGAAGCTGCTGTGATGTGGAAAGGATAGTATGGCTTCTTGGTCAGTGGTCAACATGTAAAAGTTGAGCAGATTGGATGGGGTCAGATGAAAGGTGTTTGCACGGAGAGATAGATAAACCATGGGCTGCAGTGTGACTCACTGTTCAATATCATTAACAACATCCCAAGGAGCAAGGCAACACATTAACGTTACCTGAAGCTCCAAAATAATTACATTTATACACTTTACATGACGTACCAATGGAAATAAAATTTTATGAAGCAATGGATTTTTTTTTTTTTATCGATTTATCAATGAATTTTTACTATAAAGTGGAAAATGTATAGTATTATGACATGAGTAAATTCAGTCTGGAATATTCAGATATTTCCCTGAGACTGATTTGATTGGATCCAAAATTTCAAGATTTGATATGGCAGAATTTCAAGATTTGATATATTAGAATTGGGGCAGCTGTGTTTAAGAATAGGACACTTCATTGCCTGATTTGGTGCATATTGATCATCAGCAGGATTGTTACACCTCAACCTTACCATCAGTCCAAACTATAATTTGGCCAGCCCAACCGCAACACAATATGGTGGCACATCCAAGGATTTTTTTTAAAGGATTGATGTCATAATGCATGCAAGTAAAATAACACCCCACCACCTCCCCACCACCACCACCACCTCCCCACCCCGCCCCACCCCACCTCCATCCCACCCCACCTCCATCCCACCCAACCCGCACCCCCACCTCCACCCCCACCCCCACCCCACCCCACCCCACCCACCCCGAGTTACGTATGCATAACAGGAACTTTGGTTTTGTTTTGTTTTCCTATTACAGGTTATGCACGATGAGGTCTCTGAGACCGAAAGCATCCGTAAAAATCTTTCCATTGAGAGAATGATTGTAGAAGGATGTGAGATACTTCTGGATGTACAGCAGATGTTTGTCAGACAAGGTAAAAAAGAACCAGCCCACCCATGACCTACCCCAACCAATGGGGTAGGTCGTGTAGAGAGCCTTGTTGCAATTTGATACGGACGTTATATCCAAGAAAGCCAGCAAAACTGATCTGTCAGATCTCAGTATTTGAACTTGGATCTCTGACTGTTTGTACAATCCACGTTTTGTGAAAGGACTGATAGTTCTAGCGGGGAAAGAGAAAATGTTGGGAATTAAATTTTCAATGACAAAAGATGGACTTTGCATCAGGTAACTGTAAATTTGTAAACAAAGTTTTTGCCCTTTTACTACGTTGGGGGCAAACTTATTGTAAAAATTTACATTACCCTGATGCACATAATATCTTCTGTCAGTAATTTAGGTGATTCACAATATTGTATGCCACCAATTGGTTGCACCAGAGAGGTCATTTTCTAACTTCACCGTCGAGTAATCGGCCATATCACGCCATTCATCTCAGGGTTTTCCTGGGATATTTCATTATAGCAACATTTGAAAAGCATTCGAAAGCTTTGCAAATATAAGCAATTATTCACCATCTACAGAAAATTTCCGACATTTTAAGAGTTCGCACGTCTGCCAAACTTAATACTGAGGTTCTTTTAACCAAGTGCAAAATGGCGCATAACATTTTGACCGATGTCGACCGTTTCCCATAATGCACTGCAAAAAATAGCCCCTCCGGACAAACTGGTGGTGGTACACTGTATTGTGAATGGCCCAAATTACACGGTACCAGCTGCTCTACCAGATTCAAATCGGCCGGCCGATCCTGGTAAGCTCAGTGGTTGGGAGGTTAAGACGTATGCACTAGTAAGCAGGGGCCAATTTCATAGAGCTGCTTAAGCATAAAATTTGCTTAAGCACAAAAAACTTTGCTTAGTAAAATCAGGTTACTAGCCAAAACTCCATGTGATTGTCATGCTGAGCAAACGACAACTAAATACCAGTCACAAGCAATATACATCACGTGAACTTTTGGCTGGTAGCCTGATTTTACTAAGCAAGGTTTTTTTGTACGTAAGCAAATTCTGTGCTTATCATTGGGCCCATCTGAGCAAGTCTGTGAATTTTTCCTCACAGGCTCTTGGAAGCACTCGGCGTACTGTGGGAAAAAGTTCTACAAACAGAGTCTTTGTAAATTCATTTTTCATTCTAGTCTTTTGAATTTTCAGTGTAGTAGGACAGCTGCTTATGTATGAAGGAGAAAGTCATATTCAGCATATTGTTTCATAAGAGTTACAGTTGGCGTTCCCAAAAGACCCGAAGTGAATTCTGAGTAATGCCAAGGAAGTCATGATTAAGCAGTCATTTCCTAGATGATAAAGTTGGCTTTTAGCTGTGTAGCTGATCAGTATAAGTACATGTCATTTCAACCCATCCGTAGAAATTGAATCGCACAGTGAAATATATGAATATAGTTGTTCTACATGTACGGCAATCAGCCGAAATCAATATCAATCATAATCAGAATTAAGGCTTATGGATGATAGGGTTAAAACCAAGCAAAACAATATCAAGACGAGCTCATCTGGGTTTTGGTTTGACATTAAGGTTAGGATTTGACCTGAGTTGCTGGTCTTGTCCCCTGCAGGAACACTGATCCAGGTGATGCAGGAGAGGACCCGTGTCAGCCGCACCAGACTAGGGTCGCTGGGTGCCAAGGTCGAGACACGCAAGGAAGGGGTCAGGCAGTGTTTCCTCTTCACCAAGCACCTGCTCGTCACCACCAGAACCTCGGGAGGAAAGCTGCACTTGGCTAAGGTGATTCACTCCATTCAGTGCCTGTATGAGAGAGTGTTAGATGTCTAGTAATGAGAGCCATGGGTTGGCATTCACATTGCGCTGTCTGGCATGATCGGGATCGCGCATGCCACAAGTCTAGCCCCACGCACAAACAGGGCACAGTGTTTGCAACTGATGTCTGACTGAATACGCATCAAGTCGTATTGCAGGTTTTCGCATGAGAGACGCATGCACCAATGTGGGTTGCAGAACTGCCAACATGGATCCGTAATATTTCACATTTATGGCACCAGTGGGCCAAATATACACAGAGTGAATAGAGTCAATGGCAATAAGGTAAAGGGTATGCCTGTGCAGTTTTCATTTATCTGTGCCTGGCTATGACATTTATGTATGGCATAGCACAAAAACAGAATACCAATGAAATGTATTAAAATGAATGTAAAAAAAGCCCAGCATTTTCAAGCCTTTCATAGAAACATGAAATGTAACAATATAGCATACCGACGAGGCTTCATAATGCACTGGGGCTAGTAATCAATTTGCAATCTGTATTTACTGCTTATTTAATTGCATTATTTTTCAGTTCATTTTTTTACTTAATTTATTTATATGTGTTTATTTGTTTGTATTATTCATTGATTTTGTTGTTTGTTTGTCTGAGTTGTTTGTTTACTGGGGTGGGTCGTGAGTTTCTTACTTTGAAGGAATCACACAGATGCCTAGCACATCTTTAATGTGGCTTTAGGAAGCAAACATTCTAGACTTGGCAGGCACTGAGAATTTCATCATCCACTGTGCAAGAGCATTTAGGATTGAAATTAGATGCAGTATGTCGGCCGTTGCCATGGATATGCATTATTCCGTCACTCGGTTGCTTAGCAGTCCTGAGACAGGCAAGCAAATTCATTTTTTCTCAGATTTTTTTTTATTTTGAGAAATATAGGGGGTGGGGGGGAGGGGAGAAGGGGAATTCTTGTTAAGCCCCAAGAAAATCTCATGTTTATTGGCAGAAGGTTTGCAGCCGATTGTTAGTTTCATGTACATGTATTTTATAGTACATGCATTTCCCCTGATATTACTTCGGCTTATACAAATTCTGCATTGTAAATATGGGCTGTAGGAGCAGAAAATAGGGCCTGTTGATGTGAGAAAATGTATCACCTTCGTCCTTGTTATGTGCACAGCACTTTCGCAACTTTGATCATGCTGTAACAACACCACTGTGCCAAACTAAACATTCACCAGGATTTATCATCAGTTATGCATCAGTGCACATGCAATAATGACAAATGTTATTTCAAGATGGTTGAAACTTGATGCAAAATTATGGACGGTTGTCAATTTTTTGAAAGTCTTTTTACCTCCAATATTTTTTTAATGATCACAATATTAAATTATGCTCTGGATCATTGAACTGTGATGTTTACAAACTAGGCCTGTGACCACGTTTCTTGTTGGATAAGTTGTGCATGACTGTAACCTTATTTCTGGTTATCACATTGACGTCTGACAAGAAACCTTCCTGGTCACGAGAGAGGTCCTACTATTCATTTGCTGGAGTCTTGATAATTGTGAATGTGATAATTGTCCCAATGACCACAGGTCCCCTCCCCATCCCTAACTGGAGCTCTGGCCCCTTTGAAAAGAAAACAATTGTGTGGAGTTGAAGTGATATATATATATATATATATATATATATGTGGATATACATTGGATGATGCATTTATAATGCACATAGTTTGTTACGTTTCCAGCAGCAATCCATGACAGCGTTGCCATTCTAGTTTTTAAATCAAATGACCCGATGATCAACACTGCACTATTAACCAGTTCCCGCCGGAGGACGTGTATACATGCAAACGTTTTCCGACATTCAGGTCGGATGACTGATAAACCCGCAAGGAGCAAGGCTGGGAAAATGTCTTTCAGCGGGCCACAGCCATCGACCAAGGCCGGAAATATGAGTCTGCAGCCCCAGGGGGTGATGGCTTCAACCCGCCTGGCATTATTGTCGAAATAAACCCGACCTGTACTGGTTAAATAATGCCAATCGGGACCATGGGTACCCTCATTGAGAGAATAGGATTCCAATCAAGGTATATCCCAGTCAGGGTAGTATGCATGACAGTGACACCCCCCCCCACCCACCCCACCCACCCCACCCACCCCACCCACCCCACCCACCCCACCCAACAGGCACTGCAAGTTTTGCACTTGGCTGTATAATACAAGCATGGTTTCCCTGTATTGATTCACCAGGTCGGAGGCAAGATTCCACTGATAGACTGTGCGATTGTGGAGGATTATGACCCATTTGATGATGATTGTGAGTGACATTATATTTATTTTATGAACACTTTCCTGCAATTTGTGAGATTTTGTACGCCTACCACTTTGGCAGTAAATTTTCAAAAAGTCCAGTCAGGTCTGAATTTCAGCTTCTGTTGTGTTGGCATTTGTTTTTTGGCTGAGTGGTTTGGTTTTTTTACTATGTTTTGGCATTCCATATACCTGCCTGTACCAATGCCAGATCATTTAAGTGTGAAAATTATTTTGGAAGAAACCCTTTGGGCAATATAATAATCCTATTTTAATTACTGGACAACCATCTTTATTTAACTGATAAAAGATTCTAGCGGAATCCTTCTCAAAGACTGCAGAAAAGTTTCAGTCTTTGAGGAAGATTCTGCTGGGATCAAAACATCAGGCTGTCCTGAAGTTTCATCAGTCATATATTTCAGGTCATTTCCAGTTGGCAAACAGTTTGTAGCAGTATATTATATCATTTGATCTTTATTTAATAAGTTGCGGTTTTTTTTGTGTGTGTGGTACTCAGCCACCCAGCAGACCCCGTCCGATTACGACAATCTGGACTTCAAGCTGATCGTGGACTCTAAGAGTGGGCCTCCCCTGGTAATCACCCTGGTAGCACCAACTCACCAGGACAAGGCTGCGTGGACCAGTGACATCAGCCAGGTATACACACTTGAATATTACTATATAATATAATATTAGGGTATCCACTCTGCACATCGCCATAGCCCTCTTGTGTCAAAAGCGTGTACAGTCCGTGCTGGGCATGACACCTGGGGGTCATCTTCGTGCGGTCAGGTTTCCACACTGGTTCTCTCCATACCTTCCACCTCTGATGATGACCGTTCTGATTCCTGCCCAGTGCGCTATATATGTGGATTGAGATTTCAGTCCCTACCCGATTGTATGGGATTTCCTAAGGACTAATTGTTCCCTGGGGTTTCCCTCCCGCTGCAAAAACTGGAATTTTCTTTCTTACCATCGCTCAATTCAAAAGTCGGGACCTAAAGGAAACCGGTGCTGATGTACTGATCAGGCTACCCACAGTAAATATGATTACAGAATGGTGTATGCAACTGCTGCATGCATATAAACTGATTTTGTGGCCTGTTGACCTAGGGCCAATTTCATAGAGCTGCTTAAGCACACAAATTTGCTTAAGCACAAAAAACCTTGCTTAGTAAAATCAGGTTAC
>JAULKO010000001.1:2036266-2047389 GCA_032356045.1 Mediaster aequalis | reverse complement strand
CCCCCCCCTCTCCCTTCTTCCAAGTCTGGCTACGGGCCTGCGTTTTATTAAAAATACTCCACAGACGCAAGAAAGTTTTCAGTATATCCGCGTCCGCAAAGTCTAATCTGTCATTTTATATACTTCCGTTCGATGCACTATGACCACTCAAATAACATTTTGTTACCCTCGAAACAAACCACCTATACAAATTAAAACCGGTGTACAAGGCCACAAAACTAATTTTACAAATACGTTTAGCGTTCCCGCCCGCTTCCGTTTTCGAAGCCGCCTCCTTTTTTGCCTTTTCTCACCAACAAAAATCCATTAAAAAAAATAATAGAAAGGAAAAGCCACCCAGTTGGTCTATTGCATGTTTTGAATCGATTTGGTGGAATCCGCTGTCGGTGAAGCCATCTTGAAAAGAAAGGGCAGCCAGCTTGGAAAATACTGCCTGACAGGATCTAAAAATAGAATTTAAAAACTTGGGTGGCGCCTTCTCCTTCCTTTGTTGAAAATGATATGAGACTAAATATGTTGCTTTTATTTATTTGGCCCAAAACCGAGGTAATTCATTTCTCAACATTGAAGCTTGGCAAAATAAGCCATTTTTAAAGGAATTGTTCTCAAATAATCCTTGTGATGTTTTTCCACTGAGTACACATATTCCTGTAGTGTCACTTTCATTGCATTAAAACGTCTTGTCGGTTGGGGAATTGTTGAACGACGAACGATAACGAAGGGTCCGAGCGAGGATTTGTCTTGCTGTATACATACTGCCGATTTCATACATTGTGGCGTGATCACGTGGCCCCCTGACATGAATATGCAAAATCGTCTCCGCATAGGCCAATGTAGTATAAGAGACCAAGTCGCCGACGTTACAGATGTACTTTGGCTCGTAATTAAGTCAATTTCTTGTTTACACAAAACGGAAAACAATCATTTACTGTCAAGTGGCTCAGCGCTCGCCTCGGGTTGCGGCAAAAACATGTCACGAAGACATGAATAAAGTTAGAAGGTCGCGGATACATGGAGGTAAACAACGAGGGAATCAACTTCAGAGGAAAGAAGTATTATTTAAAAAAAAAGACGATCAAAATAGAAGCCCAGGAATCAGATAAAATCATCAAAGTGACACTGACATAATTTCGCCCGTTGCACGAAGGCCACGAATAAGTCGCTGATGCAGCCCAAATTTTCCCCTATCCTGTGAAGATATTTTGCGTACTACAAGACGTGAAGCTTTCTTTCATCGACAACTAAGTGACGTTAACACGTTTATATTTAACTGTCGTTTTTCACAATACTTTTCTATTGTTAGGTTACTCGTGGTTTTGCATGCATGTCTTATTTGGGGACAAATTTGAGTCTACATTGCTAGTAATCGATTTTCAGCCAAGACTTTAATTTTTTACGGAAAAGTAGTCACATGTTGATCTTAGACTTATATCTTTAAAAAGGCAAAAATGAAAATCGACATTTAAATATGAACGTGTTCGTTATAGAAATGTTACGGAATTGCATTTAATGAAGCGAACTTGTAAGGAATCTTGAGGATGACTCTTAAAGTTGTTTCATACGTGTGATTTCTTAACGTGATGGACCAAATCAGTTCAAGTCTACGAGGCGGACCCATCATCAGCTAGCCTTCGGGATCTGCAAAACCGTATCACTGCCAGTTTTTCAAGTGTCAGACGCAGGGGGAAGAGTGACCTACATTGTAGCATTTCTTGAATCTGGACATTTTCAAGCATGTTGGATTAACACTGATGATTGAGAAAGGAATAAGTGAAAAATAAAGATTACGAAGTCAACCGAATTATGGAAGATATTGGTCTTCTTTTTTTAAGCATTGTAACGTTTTGTTTTGTCTTGCAGAAAATGACGAGCCGTGCCTGTCAGGTGGTGCCTTGGACTCCTAAACCAGTGTGTGCGTTGAAAAATTAAATAACTCGCCAACAACGCGAATAATGCGGATGGTTTTTGTGCTAAAAGAAAGCTAGTGAATTGGGCTTCCACATCTAACACATTAAAAATGATATAAGCTAGAAATTCTTTTCAAAAATTAGGATATACTCGGGTTCGTTTTCGTTGGGTTTTTGTTTGTTTTAAGTTGTTCTACCTTTTGTAGCCACCTCGTATGTATATACCAATGTGCCATTGAGCAATTATCGTCGATTGCTTCCATTTTATACACAACAAAAACTGTGGTATTAACTGAACACCGAGTGATCCACTATAGATACCACATGGCGTTAATTTAACCCCACAGGTCTATTGCCCTTCCGGCATACTGTAGTTTCAAAACTCTTCCCCCTTCCCTCTAATTGAGGGCCGGGGTGCTATGTCTTTTTCCCGGAACAAAAATAGGAACCGCCCGAGGCTCAATGCCAAACAGGGTAATAATGTATGTGACGTCTGGGCAATCTTCACGGCATTGATTGTGAAATAATAAAGAAAAATGAAGCCGTACGATGAAGCAACCTTTGTACTCTTTTCTTTTTTATTTTCCCCATGTTTTGTCAACTCTGCAAAATGGACAGCAGCAGCACCTTTTCCCCTTTTAAAGATATAAGAGCACAATGTAGCTACTTTTCAGTAAATATTAAAATTCTCAGTTGAAAATCAATTACCTGCAATACAGCCCTCCATTCGGCCTCAAATAAGACATGGATGCAAAATCACGTCTAACTTTTCAATAGAAAGTCAAAAATGAAAATTCGTGATTAAAATGAGCGTTTGTGACATTTATTTCACAATGCCCTAGGTTAAAGTAGGTTAAACCCACTACAAGACTTTCAGATAACCTTCTTTTTGTTCGAATAATTCTTAAATGCGTGTCGATAAATCTGCCTAGGTTTTTCTTCTTTTGGATTATGTATAGGAATTATATAAATATGTCAATCCGGAGTTTAAACATTCGTACATTCAAACACTAGGACAGTCAAGGCGTGACCACATGAGCTTCTGTATGGGCGTGGTTCTGGTCAAGGAAAGCTAGCCAGGTGGCCTGATGGTACATATAGGCCTAGACGCTGATGGATATGGAAACAGTAATAACAGAGTGCTTCCATATTCCCCTCCTTCAAACACTGGCGTAAATCCATGCCTAAAAGTGGGGGATTATCAAGATTTTCCCCCAAAAATCAGAAAAATTGACCCTTAGAAAAGTTCTCCTGAAAATTATTTTGATAAGCGGTGGGGGGAGGGGTGGGGGTGTTAGGATTATCAGGGAGTTGGGCGCACTGTTAAAAAAGTATACCATGTACTGTGAACATGGCCGCACAGCGAAGACTACAGATGATTTATCACATGATTTAAGTTTGTGCTTTTTGTTTTGCAAAAAAAACCTATTGTTATGGTAGAGGAAATTATGGGGTGGGGGTCATCCTATGGGCCATCCCCACCGGCCAAACAGTGGGGGGTGTATCCTCCCCGCCCCCGGGATTTACGCCCGTGCACTCAAAAGAGCAAAATATGCAGAAGGACCCCGGGCATGATGGTGATATATGCTGAACCAAGAATGGCAACCAATGCGTTGGTCTAGTTTGGTCTTGGGCCTTAAAACTAGCAGGTTCTTTGAAAAAAAAGCCGCGAGTTCCCTTCGGGGCAGATTCGAGTGAGTGAGGAGCTGCGGGAGGGGGGGGGGGAGTCTTATACTGACCGGCGCTTAGCAGGATGCAGTGTCTGATTGATGTTATGTCTGATGGGAGGTAAGCTCTTAGTACCAGCCTCCGTCCGCTCATGCCAAGACTCGCAAAGTGTTGTTGGGTATGGCTAGCACGGGAAATCTGGTCGTGGAAGATTTTTAAGATAACATTTTAAGATAACATTTTTTCCAGCTTGTGCTCAAATGTTTACTAAACACCGTACCAAATACCGAATGAGTGAATACGTCTTTTTCGGAAATATAATACGATTTGAAGAATTCCTCCCGTCCTACCATAAGACTCTGTTCCATTTCCGCTACGTGTTCCAATTCTGTTGGTCTTTATATGATTGATGTTATTTGTAGTTATCAAGTTCCTATTTGCATTGTGATCCTCTTATGTTTCATCTTCTGTTAGACTTGAGTTCTATTATGTTCTGTCTAGGTCCAAAGAAGAGAAGACATTTCTTGTTGAAACGTCACCTATACATAAACCTACACAAGCAAAACGCATTGTTTTCGTTTGGACGCCACCTTCTTTGCTGACGATTTGAAGATACATGTATATGCTTCAAGAAGGGAAAACAGCGGTGCCTTACATCCAGCTAGACATTTTTGTCAAATTGGCCAAAAATAGACGAATGACCCAAAACGGACAGGTCAATTAACTGTAACATTGGTGATCCGCCATGCACGACGCTGGGTCTGTCAGCGAATGATGGCATCATTTGGCGGGTTCTCTCACATCAAATCGCCTGCCCGGGCAGGTGTGACAGAGCCGGACAAGTCAGTATGTCCACAGTTCTGCTCCCGCTCACAACCGGGGCAAACAATGAGGGTCATCTACAGGCTTACCCTGCCAGACTGCGATAAAACAAGACTGATTCACTCAGATTATTTCAAGGAGCTTCTTGATTTACCTAGCGTGAGTAATGCGATGCCTCTTATTCCCATGATGTTGAATCAAGGGCGAAAATCCTAGGGGTTGGGGGTGTATGTATATCCCCCCCCCCCACACACACACACACACACACACACACTTGACACGGAGACTTATGGAGTACTTATATTCTTCTCTTCTATTCTTCCTCTCCTAAGACCTCTTTTCAATTTCCATTGTGAGGTACTAT
Organism: Mediaster aequalis; assembly: GCA_032356045.1. Classification (NCBI taxonomy): domain Eukaryota; kingdom Metazoa; phylum Echinodermata; class Asteroidea; order Valvatida; family Goniasteridae; genus Mediaster; species Mediaster aequalis. Next base: position 2,042,628 of record JAULKO010000001.1, on the reverse strand, counting down.
ACTCAAACAAAAATGGACTCGTAACGTACCATTGTTCCCATTGTGTTTCCCCTGGGTGAGTTTCTCATTTACTATCAATATGTACGTACACACTTGTTGGTCCACGGTGATATTCCACAGAATCACCCCCACTCCCATTTTCAACACATTAAAACCGATAAGGAAATCTGCTAAGAGATATTCATACAGTAACCGATTAATATTTTGTGAGTTATGCGTAACTCGGTAGCGTCATACGTGTGGTATTCTGATCAAACCCGTCAAATTAACTCATCGGCAACCATTTTCGCGCGAAATGGAATGCCCATCAAATTCGTCATCAATCACTGGCTGAAACCACCATTCAGTTTCATTGTATTAGCATGCAATCGCATGCTAATACTGACGTGGCATGCTATAAAAATCTAATTCGCCTAAGCTTGTCGAGGTGTATAGTTGGTTTGGGTTAATTTGGCAAACATTTGTGACTTTCGTGCGATGGGATTTCCAGTCTATTTGCTTGAATTTCAAAGTGGCAAAAATGGACAAACACAACAGAAAACAGATCGGAATCAGACTCTCAGTGTGCGAAACTAATTTCCCGGATAAAAACATGAAAATAAAACTCGAGTGGAATCCCCGTTCAAGCAAATCTGGCTACATTTTGAGACCGGTGTGCATCAGTAATGACGCAAAGTGTAAATTGAATGTGTTACATGTAGGCCCCTATATCACAAAAAATCCCACGAAATTTAATGCCCGAATTTTGTTTTATCCAAATGCCTAATGTTTTCCCCAATGTCTGAAATCTCAAAACGAACCGCGATAGAAACTGGATTAGCAAGACCGTTTTAATGCGAATGTATGGCGATGAATTTGACTGCTAATTTGACGAATCTGGCTAGAAAATATAAAAGAAATCTCATTAATGAATGCAGTAATGGGCACTCAGTCGGTTAAAAGCAGGCTGAAAATATGAAGCAATAAAGGTGAATACTTATAAGTGTTGAGTTCCGAATCTCTGTTCATAAAGAATTTAGATATACTGGAGAAATCCCCCGCGTGAAGTGAACCGTGGACCAGGAAGTGCACGACAAGGTCAAAAATGGCGACTCTGACATAACTCCCTTTTCTTTTTTTCTTTTTTTGCAAGTTTGTGAACTTGTATCCACAACAAACCGGCTCGCAACCCAGGAGATGGCCTATTTTTAACCCGTGCCAGCGTCCCATGACATGGGCCCTCTGACTCCTATAGGAAACAGACTAATTCGATTAGCGTGGCTCGGGCTGTTTTTCTCGCAGTCTCCCTCCCCTTCTTGCTTCAGTCAGGGGGTCTTGACAAGGGGGGAATGGGGGCCAGGGCCGGGGCCGGGTTGTCAACCTGTGCCCGTTCGTTAATCAACAGCAGTTCCTGAACCGCGTGACGAAGCAGCCGACTATTGGCCAGTGAATTTACAAGTCACTTTATGTACTAGACCTCACGGCGTTCTGACTCAAATGTTCCGAAGGTAAGCGCTGTGATGCGTCTGTGAGCTGTTTGTCAAAACTAAGGCCCGCTGTTTTCACCCTATCTGAACGAAACATAATTGCAACCAGGCAGATAGGTACTTCGACATAAAGGTGGACTTTACCATCAGTGTGAAGTGATCATAAATACCATAAGGCTGAGACTGACAAAAGTAACAATGTCATCGCCACGAGTGTGGTTTGTTTTAGTCGTGGCAGCGGTATTTTTGCGCCGGGAGACACAGGCTACTTTCGTCGTCTTGCCGGCCAATATAACTGCCATCGCAGGTGACACAGTAACTCTCAGGTGTACGGCACTAAGCACACAGGACACCTTCCTGTACTGGTCCAAGGGAAACACGCACTTGAGTCTCGGCGAGAAACTCCTGCACGGTCTCGGCAACGACATAAGGTCGCGGTACTCGCTGAGCGGGAACAAGACGGTCGGCGAGTACGACCTGACTATCGAGAATGTCAAAAGGAAAGACGCCGGAGATTACCAGTGCTCGTACATCGGCTCAGCGGGAGGAAGAAGCTCGCCACCGGCTACCATTACGGTGTACGTACCCCCACATGCCCAGTATCCACTCTGCAACGTCCGGGCGCAGACGGAGACGTCAGGAGCGACGGGCACCCTCTGGCCGGGTGCCGGCGCCGAGTTCACCTGCCAATCCTCAGGCGGCGACCCCCCGGCTTCACTGCAGTGGCTGAGGTCGAACCACTCCATACTGGAACCGCAACCGTCGCACATCGTCTACGAGAGGATACTGCTCCCGGAGGACAATGGAGTGCGATTCACGTGCGTGGCGACCAGCCCGGCACTACGGGAGCCGAGACGATGCACAGTCATGCCCATGAGGATCCTGCCCGTCGTCCAGGTCAGACCCTTGACTCGGATGATCATCCCCGGAGACAACGCCACCTTCCACTGCGAGGGGAGCGCTATTCCGCACGTTGCCTCCTACTCTTGGCGTGTCGCTGGCCGCCATATTTCCGAGGGCCAGGCCGGATATTCGTTTGCCAACCAGAGACAACTTCTGACCATCCACGATGTGAAGCAACCTCACGATCAAATGGAGGTCGCCTGCGAAGCAAGCACTCCCACGGGCATCGCCGAGAGTGCTTCTGTGAAGATGGTCGTCACGCCGATCTATGTTCCGCCGTCCATCGCAAGCGAAGGGACCCCCATCGATTTCACACCCAGCGTTCCTGCGGGTCCGGATGAGCCAGACGTTGGCAAAGACGTGACCGACGTAATCAACGGCGACCTCTTCATGATCATAATCACGATTTTTGGAGCCTTGGTCATCTTACTGCTCGTCGTGGCCGTTGTTATGGGATGCTGGGCCCTAAATGCCAAAGGAAAGCGACCACAGACGAAGAGACCACGGGTTGAGTACCACGAGTCGACGACCACCACCCTCGACATGGATCCGCTACCTCTTCCCACCCAGCTGGTCTACGAACCACCTACCACCATCTCCTCCGATCCCATGGTTATCCCGGCCACGCCTAGTACAGCTGACAAAGAGAACGCCCCTGGGTACATCTCGCAGCTGTACTCCAAGCTGGATACGTCCAGGTTACCTGCCCGGACCGTGTTCAGCGGATTTCCGGAGAAGCCGGTCGCGCAGATAACCCCGACGCAAGGCGTGGCCTCCACGCTACCGCGCACGGGCAAGGCCGACAAGCCGTGCGGCACGGGCAAGCCGACCATCAAGGAGTGCCCGGCATCGTTTAGTATCCCGGAGGAAAAGGTGGAACCCCAAGATAGAAAAACAAATGACGAAAACGACGACAAGAAGAACGGCAATTGAAATGTACTGCAGCATACAGAGTAGCTCTGTCTTGCGGTATGATCTCAAAAACAGAAAATCTTTTGCCTTGATTTATGATGAAAATACAAGCTGGGACCCAGCGGAATTGTATTTTTGTCATTTCAATAATGAGTGCCTTTTCTGTACAGTTTTTCTTTCATATCACTGTCTTTCTGCTACATCAAATGTCGCATCAAACGCCATATTTATTGGGGAAAATGTCTTAATTTCCTACAAAATAGGCTCTGTAACTGTCGTGCAACCACGCATCAAAGTGGCTGTCATCTCATACAAAAAAAAACCGTTAGACCCGGGCAAAAGACATCAGCACATGATGACAAAATAGAGAAACGTTTTGTCGGAGGCTCACGGTGCCCGTAACATGAAATCGAGATTCTGTTGGTTTTCATCTGTGTGACAATGACACTGACTCATCCCGCATATCTGTTGTCTAGGCTAGTCCAGCATACTTTGGAGACCTGACGAATTATTCCTAAGACGGGACAATCACCCATTTTCCGCTGACGACGAGACGCATCACCAACTGAAGGATCACCAGACAACAAGCCCCCCAAAGAAAATCAGTTCTGACATTCGTATCAGAAATATAGCCACTGACTCGTGAAAGCGTAATTCTGTTAGGCTATTTCGGTTAGGCAAACGCATACCATTCTTGTCTTTCTAAGCACTTTAAAAATATTGTGATAGTTGTTTACGTCACTGTCATAGTATTACGTGCAATATTACATTAATACGTAACAGTATTACGTGCAATATACTATTTGGTAAAACAAACTACAAATGCCTCTGTGAAACACAAGTAATAAAGCATGTCTTTATACAACACGTTCGTTTTAAACTACGAATGTTCATCCTTTGAAAAGTTACCAATGGTTTTGCATGCATTCCTTATTTGGCGCCATATTTGGGGCAGGTTAGTGGTTTTCAGCCAAGATTTTTAGTATTTACAGAAAAGTAGCCACATTGTGCTCTTATATCTTTAAAAGGGCAAAACAAAATATTACATTCGTAGTTAAAAATGAACATGTTATACTTTGATACTTGAAATTTGGTAGCCGACAAAAATGGCAAAATAGAAAATAGCTATGTGATTGAAACGATCATTTTCAGTATACAATATTTCAATATTTTCAACATGTATCGAAAGTGCATTGCAGACCGACCGTCCTCACAACACGGTGCATAACACCACGACGCGCATGTTATATTTTGTTTTAAAAACTCACACTGAAACATTTTATTCAAACCAGAGTCGCCACGTCTTACGATTTTTAATCTTTTCAACTATTTCTCCATCAACTAAAGTCATGCGAATGTCAAAGCTTTTGCTATACTTTGCAGAGAAAATGTAGACATTCATGAAAGATAAATATTCAAATTCCCCATCCGAACACATGGTGACGCATGTCCTTGACTAAATTTTAATGGTTTTCCGTAACTATTTGTTAAGTATTGAAATAATTTTGTTTTCATTATCAGCAATAGCTACCATGATTTTGAATTAATTTTACCCAAAGAAAAGTTGTATTCATATCCATGCGATGTATTTATGTCACTATACTGGAAGAGCTATTATTTATTATCATAAAGTTTAATGAAAACTCAACAAATGTCTCTATTTTTTACCCATTTTTGTTTTTTTATTTTAGTATTATTATAGGTTTTCCCGGCCAATTTCTCAAGTTGTTCATTCAGTTGTGAAGAAAGGTCATTCGTTTTCGCGCGAAATTGAATGAACGTCTCCACAATTCAGCGACAGTTCATTATATTTCATTGTGTCTTAATTCAGTTTTGAGAAGCAGGCGGCCAATTACGTAACTTATGCAGCCATTTACGCGAGCACACCGATTCCAGCCCCGCTCAGGACATGCAGGAATTCGATTCCGAATGCACATAAACGTAACGTTCTGCACATACATTTAACTGATTAAACCGAATCGGAATCAATGCTTTTGTTGAGAAAAGAAACCGATATTCAAACTGATTCTCCAAATCTTGGCGAAATTGAATGCACATTATATCCAATCGAAATGAACAAATTTCGAAATTGGACGGGACAACCTATAATGCTAGGTTAGGGCGACACTTTCTGCTGGAAAATGCTAGGTTAGGGCGACACTGCTAGATTAGGGCGACAGTTATACTGTCGCCCTAATGTTTTGAGTCTAGTTTTCTCCTTTCCTAGAGACGTTTTATTTGTTTCAAAAGTAAATTAGGTCCTAACAGAAGATTTACAGACTTTGAAGTTCATAGGTCATAGGGTTATTTAGAAAAAGGCAAGTAAAGTTTTGTGCACGTTCCTATGAAACTGTCGCCCTATTATAGCAATTGCAGGTATTATTATTATTATTATTATTATTATTATTTTGTTTACTATTTATGTATCTTCTTTTTCTATCACGAAGTGATAGTCTGGAGGTCTGCAGATAGGCTTGCATTTTTCTCAATGAAGATTTGTTTTCAAAGTTGTATTTGCAAGACGTTCATTTTTGGGGAGCCAAATTGTGGGCTATATTGCAGGTAATTGATTTTCAGCCAAGATTGTGACCTTATATCTTTAATAAAAGGCAATAGAATGAACATTCGTAGATAAAAATGAACGTGTTGCTTCAATTGCTGGACATTGTTGGACAATCTTACTCTTTTAAAAAGAAAGCATTTGTGTGGAAATTTCTGTAAACGACGTAGAATATTCTGAAACCTTGCTTTTACCAAAAAATGTGTTATTGTGTTTAAAGGGCATATGTTTTAACTAGACTATAAATACACACTTATGAAATTTGCTGTAATGAGATAAAAACGTACAGAAGGAGTGTCACACCCGAATGGGAGGGGGGGGGGCTCCCCGAGATTATCGATTTATTTATTTATTTTTGTGTAGTGTAGATCGGTTGCTGTTCTATTGCATGTCCGGAATGACAATATTATACATCGTCACTCTGAAATCCCCCCCCCCCCCCCAACACACACACACACCCACCCTGGCCCTTGGCCCGGGGACTTCGGGGTATTTGTTATTGTCCTCTTATATTATTCCTC
>JAULKO010000001.1:1442275-1455175 GCA_032356045.1 Mediaster aequalis | reverse complement strand
AAAAAACCTGTACAACTGTACTGACCATGCGCAGTAGGCCGATCACTGGCCACTTTTGGATAAACATGGCTCAACTTGGTGCACAAGTCAATGGTGAAACTGGTAACAAAATTTGGGAATTTTCAAATTTTCGCGCAATTTGCCCAAAAGTACCAAAACAAATTGAGTTTTCCCCCTGAGTTTGAGACAAACGTTTTTTAAAGTAAATTGTACTGGTTCCCCTATATCACTTTGTACATGGCAAACGTTTGCTTATCCAATTTTGTTTTTTTCATGTTTGCGCCGGCGCACTATAATTTCGACTTACTGTGCCTCACATGATACATTGTTGTATATTATATAGCTTTGGTATCTAGTGAAAACGAATGCTACCACCATAACGTATTTAAATCTTGAAAGAAATAACAGTCGACTATGCAACAGAGTATTGACAGCCATATTGGATTTATGCAAATGAGTTAGACATACAATGACAGACAATATTGCTTTATCGATAAGTCACCAGCATCGATGTGGTTGTCACCTAGTTTGCCCTTAAAATTGAAGAGAAGTAATGAACAACCACATTGATAATAAACATTAAGCCAGATACAATACACAAATAAAAACATGTTTTTAAATGTCCGCCATTTTAGATTGATGCAATTTAGGTGGCAGCAAGGACTTTTCCCCTCATGTTTGAGCTACATCTCATGTTTATGTGCAGACTGTACACGGGGTCCCCAAGGTATACATTTAAACATGCATTTGTATATGCTAAAACATGAGACGCGGCAGCCACTTTGGATTTATGCAAATTAGGTACCCTTCACATTTTTTCAGATGTCTCCCCTTCTAAATATGTTATCTAGGGCTAATAGAATATATCTGCCAAGTTTGGTGATTTGACCAGTTGGTCACGATTCCGTCAAAATTGGATCTAAGCAACCTGACAATTTATTTAAACAGCTCCAACGGCCAGCATACACCTCGTTAAAATCTAAATAAATACATACAAAACATTTAAAATACATGCACAATGCAGTACGCGTAATTGCGTATCCACGTAAGAAGGGCCCAGGAATCGGCTGGTTTTGAAACCTTAACCATACACCTTTGATCCACTTTCAATCTGCTTGTATTGCTTTTATGTCATGACCCCCTTTAGCAATCTCTTTGATGTTATGCTACGGGTAGCACGGTACATGTAGTTAATGTTTTGAAAAGTTTCGGTCATACGGTTGATTTCGGCATAAACGTTGCTCGGCAATTCGGTTTTCCCCGAGGTCAACTCTGCGTTTCGTAATCAATTAAAGTGCTTCTCAGCAAACAAACAAGCTGTAATGAGGCAATGATATTTTTTTCTTCGGGGCGGGATACAGCTACCTGAACTTATTCGAAGAATTCTTCCGATGTTAACACAAGTAATTTGGATTCAAAATTGAAAAACATGTATCCCAATACGTTCATGCTATTCAGAGGCATGAATATCTGCACAGAATATGCATCATTTGCAGTGGCCTTTAAAGCAACAGATCCTTCTCAGGTTGAATGTGGGCAGTGCGCCACCAAGCGGTTGACAGGCCATTTTCAAATGTCACGGTCGACAAGTTGCCCACATCACGTCGTTCAGCCAAAGGCCTTCCTCAGGATATTTCACTTTAGCAGTACATGTATCTGAGAAGCACTCGGAAGTCCGGCAAATATAAGCAATCGTTAAGACTTCCTGAGAAAATTTCCAACAACTTAGAGGTTTGCACGTCCACCAATCGTAAAAATGCCGAGTTCTTCATTGTTGATGCAATGCGAAAAAGGTCTCTCCAGCCTAGGGCAAAAGCACTTGTATTGTGAATCGCCCAAAAGGCAATTTACACGTTTGCATTTGCTTATATACGACACTTTGTGCTGGTATACAGGCAGCTTCCAATACAGGCGCTGTCTGAAGGGTTTGATTGGTAGGGTGCAGTTGCGTAAATCCGGCTCCAAAGTGTGTGTGGGGGGGGATGATCAAGAATTTTTCTCCCCAAATCAAAACCTAAAGTGACCTCCAGAAATTATCTCCCGAAAAATATTTTGATAAGCGGGGGTGGGTGGATGGGGGGGGGGGGGGGGGGGGGGGACTTGGGGTGGGGTGGGAGGGTTATCAAAAAAAGGGCCCCCTTCAAAAACGTTTACCATATTTGCATATGCAGCAGCAAACATGGTAGCACAGCCAACGATATAAATGATTTATCACATGATTTTGCATTTATCACATGATTTTGCATTTAAGTTTTGCATTTTGCGTCGCAAAAGACGCCTATTTTTTCATGGTAGAGGAAAATCTGGGGGATGATTCTATGGGCCACCCCCTCCCCAGCCAAAAAGTGTGTGGGGGCGGGGCGGGGGCCATATTTCACGGGGGACGATAGCGTTCCCCTTTCCCTACTACTGAACCCAAACCCTCAATAAAAATGTCTTTAACAAATTAAGTTTTTCGAGATCGTTTGAATTGTTCTGTTTGTGGTTCTTTTCTCACATCTATATCTCTGCCCATTTTGAAAACATTTTCAAAAATTCCAAAGTATGGTTCTCAAAACTGATAACCTTTCAAAGGAATGATTTTAGCCTTTGTTATTTCCTGATGTCTAGAACCGCGCGACAGCTTTATTTGTATTGATGACATGGAAAAGAAAGTTCCCATTCGCAAAGTTTAGCATCTTGTGTGCGGTAAAACACAATTATTTGTGCTTCCCATAACAAACCAACACCCCCTACCGTAGGCGTTGCCGGCCGCTTAAAACCCAACAAGCCTGTTGTGTGCGCCCTGGTTATTTTGTCTCGTTGAAGTCTTGCGTTCGTGTTTCCCATCCATCAAACTTGTCCCAATAAGTTCAATCCCTGTGACCTATGCAAACAATCTGACAACCCTCCTGAAATAGTCATCCATAACATGTTACGTTTTGTCGTTACCAGCCGACGGTTATTCGCACGCATCCGCCCAATTACCTCAGTTTACTGCTGGGGGAGGGGCGTGACCTTCAGCTATGCTGATATTAATTATGCATGACACCACTACAGACACTCTAAGAAAGGAGTCTTGCGTTTGAGATGTGCAAAAAATCGAAATCCAATTATCATCCGTGAACAATTTGTTGGTGCATGCTTCCATTGATGATGATGTGCATGCAAGGGCTGGTATAGACCGTGTAAGTCTCGCGCATAAAGGTCATGATTGAACTTCCGGGCACCTCCTAGCTGCCGGACCGTATAGGACTTTTACGTCTGGTTGATTTTGTTTTCTATAATACTTTGTTTTTACGAAGATCTGAACCATGAAACGGCCATAAATATGGATGATAAATTCAAAATAAATTTTTCTAAATTATTGAAGAAAAGTAGAACAAAAGTTTGACCTGAGCGTCAGGTTGCAACGTGATTGGCTCATTGTCGGGAAGAGAAAGCCCGGCCCCCAAAATCCCTGCACTGCAACCTCTGGCACTGATGTGTACATACGCACGACGCCGCCTTGTATTGCATACGGTCTAAGCTTTAGAAAGATTGGTGCATGAACTAGAACAATGGCGAATGACGCAGTATGAGGTATCTTGACTTTTTCGATCTCCTTTTCCCTAATTTGGTATATCGTTCACATTTTGTAAATTGACATGAACAATACTATTTTTGTTAAAGCTATTATCTGCCTTTCAGTAAAAAGAACAGCGTCAAAACAAATTATTTCAAGAAAACTACTCGCTTTACACGTTGAAGCTCCTATTCGAGGTGCCCAGAAGTTCGATTTCTCGTAAATTCGCGTACGTTCTCGGGGTCGACTTACACGCTCTTTTTGGTGTGTTACACTTCAAGGGAAAATGCCTCTATGTCCTCTTGCTGTCGACATGAATCCAGAAACAGGAATCGGAAGCTAGTGGTACCAGCAGTTTGTGTAGGGACATGTTTGCTAAAGCATTTTCCAGCAGTGGATAAAAAAATATAACGAGCGAAGAAGGGGGTCGTTTGATTATAAAAAAAAACCTCCATTCAAGCGCCAAATTGGGCCCTCGCCGCAAAAGTGGATGTATAACACTATAATTAACACTCTGATTTCAATCGGTTAAGCAAGATTTTTGTAACAAACTTACTGATAGGATTATATTGTATTTTTGGTGTATCACGCCGTAAAGACGCCCCCTCACCACATCCCCCACACACACACCCACCCACCCACTCCCGTACACTAGCCTCGCTACGTACAAATTCAACCATACTTTAGCCTTGTTGTTTGCGTGTTTCCATTATACACAAGCACTCGCATTGTGCATATAATGGTGACCATTTTAAGTTTCGAAAATTCATTTTCTGGATTTTTGAACAAGTTGCTGGGCAAATGGTTACCATTAGTCTTTGTTTCAGTGTTTATAAATACTCTGGTAGATCGTGAAACTTAAATCGAGGTATCATGTTAGATTTTAGTAAAACGTGCTTAGGGAATATTCTACGGCTGAAATGGTTATTCAAAGTCTTCAATCCATCACTGCCCAAAATTGTAGAGTTTTCTTCACTCAACCTAATTTCTAAAACAAAGCACTCAGCTTGTTCAATCAAACTAAATCCAAACCATCGTATTTTCCCCCGGTACTTATTGGGTACGGGTATTATTTTCTTACACGGTGGCTACATTCATTTTGTAGGTCAAGAGACTCTACAAGTCGACCTCCGGGCTCTTCTGCAATACAAGCACCAGGCACAATATTTAGCAGCCCCGGGCAATGTTTCTTGTAATATTGCTGCCATCACAATCCTCAGCCCTGGGGGATATTCAATCACAGGAGAGAAAGCTGATTCCAGCCCCTGATTCACATCGGCGTAACAAACCACAATCACCTCCGCAAAAACACAATCCGTAAATTGAAAACAGAGAGGCCGTCTCCCTTCCGCGTCTTCACTCGTTAGCGACGTTCGTACTTGACCAAAAAACGTTTATCCTGGCATCCGGTGGCGTATTGATTTTCGAGATGATGTTTTCTTTCTGTCTTTTCCCCCCTGGGTCACTGCAGGGGAAGGACACAGAGGTCTCCATCCGCCCGGGGGCTGTTCGCCAACCAGTGATCAGTGATAGCAGAAACTCGTTATAAACTTGGAGATTCTAACCACTCGAGGCAATGAATACTGAGCCCATTTCCTCGACACTCTTCTGACATGATTTTCTTTCTTGGAAGAGGGCGTAATATGACATGATCGCCACGAAGTCCTGTAGATGAAAAGGCAGCCGCATAGACAGTCATTTCTCTTCCGGGTTTGTTTTCACTTGCCAGGAAATAGAGTGGAACAACATCAACGCCAGGGCGAGATGTTTCTGAAACAGCAAGTATCCCGGAGTCGAAAGCCCACGTAGACAAATAATCTTCCATTCACAGATGAGCACATTGAGCATAAGCAACTGGCTTTGCTTTCTTAATCTTAAAATTAGGTATCTACTGGATCAAGTTTGCAGAAAGCATCAACCCAAATCTGAAAAAGAACACAGAACTTTGTCTGCTTTGGAAACCCAAAAGGGATGAGTCAAAAATCCGAAACTCCCGCAACGCTAAAAACTGAGTGTCATTTTATTTCACCCCTTTCACTATAAACAAAATAGGCAGCTACAAAGACGGTGACGACCGTCTTTCGTGTTTGAAAGCAACTGAAATTTGCATTTTCAAATTAAGTTAAAATATCGCACAACTCGGATGCAGTTGAAAGATGCTAACACGTGCATATGATAAGCTGAATGCATTCCCTCCAGCGCAGTTCTCAATTGATTTGTATTGATTGTTGTGTTATCCCGGCACTACAACAATTTCCGTGACTAATTTCTGAGGTCAGGAATTTCAGACACGTTCGATACATTTCCGGCAATCTACGAACCGTCTTGTGTAAAATTCAATTCGATAAACTTCGGTAAGTATTTGTTGGGTAAAAAGAGCATCCATTTGTGTTGTATTTGAGGGGGGCGGGCTTAGCTCCTCCCCTCCACGCAAAACCGGGCCTTTATCAGGGGGGAAATGAACACAAGATTTGAATGGGAACGCTAATGTGAAACATGGGAACACGTGGAGTTCATCTGTCAGGGTAGAATGTCTTGCTCCAATTCCAGAAATTTCATCAAACCGTACGCTGACTAAAGTGGATAAAAATAGGTTGCATGTATTAGGCTCATTACTCTCCTATCTCCGTTTTTTTCTCCCCTCTCTACCCCCCCCCCCACTCTCGCTCTCTCTCCCTCTCTGACTCTGTCGTTTATACAGATGATGTTCTTCCGAACAATTTACAACTAATACTACTATCTTGAGCTCTCAGAAACCACCTCACCTGACATTATCGGCGGTGAAATCTGCCTCCGCGTAACCAACGGGTACACGGGCTGAAACAAAAAAATAAAAGGCAATGCTCGCCCTAGCCCTGGGCGAGGCGAACGTGTGAGTGTATCATTTTACAAATCAGGTTATCAACAGACTGTTCTTTGCAGCTTACCTTACTTCCTCCGTACACTGCCCAGGCTATAGGCAAACATTGGTCACATTTTTCGTCCTGTAAAAGATAAGAAAATGCAGTCATTTTCAGACACATCTTACCTAATTTGATTTGACTTGTGATAACAACAAGCGAATCGAGAACATGCTTCGGGGCCTTTTATTAAATTAACTTCAATGCAGGTTAAAACAATAATAATAAGTCAGATTCATTGTCAAAATTATGCTTTAATTTTCAACCTCATATTGAAAATGCGAGACATTAAGTAATTCACCGGGGAAAATGTGATTTTCACGTAGAACTAACGTTCTCGTTGCTAAACTTGCTTATTTTTCACGGATATACATCGTTCAGAAATATAATAACAATAATAATAATGAAATAATAATAATAATAATAATAAGAAGAAGAAGAAGAAGAAGAATAATAAGAATAAGAATAATTCTTTATGAGGTGTTTTTATTCTTTCTTATATCAAAGAATGAACGAAATGACATTTTAGACCGTCACTTACTTGCCCCCTAAAATACAGAGAGAACAAATCACAGTTTTAGCAAACAATTATATCTGACACAATATCTAATTGCAAATGGGGCTCTTCAACTGAATGCTGTCGCCACTCCCTTTCGATATCGTCTGCTCTTAAAAAAAGGAACGGCGTTAATTGTATTCGGTGCCCGTGGTAACGGGGGAATTGCTAAAGTAAGTAATGTGACCTTCGGGTATACCAATTCACATTGGCACATACATTCTGAGTAAAAAAATAAACCGTCGTTCTGTGATATCTATGATGTTTGTTTTTCTCTTCAGTGAATACGGTTCTTTTCAGTACTTTGGTAATGATGTTCTATTAGGAAATGATTAATATGTTTCTGTTTATTTTCCCATACGAAAAGTAAATGCCGCCCAGTTATTAATATTGGTTTTGATGTGTTACGTGTCGTCTGGATCACGAGAGCACGCACACATTTGAAACCACAATATGCCCGTGTGGTGTTATCCAACAGCCACAACCGCGTGTCGTTATATGGAAACGCATCCCGTGGTTCAGCATTCCCGGTCGATATTCCATCATTGTCTTCTTTGCATAATTCCTATCAGCCATAAGACCAACAGTATTGGCCCGGGTGATTCGCTTTCGATAATTCGATTTCCTCTCCCGGGGTTTATCTCCCCTGCTCATACCTTAAAAGCACACACACAAACCCAGGAAAAAAACAGCTCGTTTGCACATCACGGTGAAAAGACGAGTGTGCGGACTGACTGTGTTAGTCCACAGAGCCAGGATTGGACTTTCTCAACCGTGGAGTAACTGTTGTGCGCGCAAACTATCGTGCACGTCTTCAGATCTGGTGGCGCCCTCTGGCTCGATGAGATCCGTCTCGTCGGTGGTGATTGGCGGTGCAGATTTCGATGATATTTCCCCGGTGCGTCTATGCCGTTTATCGCACCGAGATCCACTGAATGATCAGTCTTGCTGGCGGTGTGATTAAAGTAGATCGGTTGCGCTCGCTCCGTCCGTTGGTCTTGAGAGGGAACCGGGTGAAGTTGTACACGCGCGTACGGGGAAGTTCGGAACATCATCAGGTACTCCCGACCAGCACTTCTGAGAGATACAGATACTTGCGGTTTCCGTAAACGATAAACGGACAGGTAGACATTATCAGCTTCCTTTCCTCCATCTTTCGAGTTGGGAATTGAGTTCGTGAGTACCCGTCAGTTTACAAGGTGAATGCTGAGATGGTCGGGGACAGCTCTTTCACAAATCCCGGTCCCTACGCCTCTACGTCCGATATGTATTCCTTGATCACGCCGTCGCCTTTTTCGGCGAGCATCGATGCGTCTCCTGGAAACCTCACCACGGAGTACGGGGAGGACAATGTAACGGGAGCTACCGAACCTACTGCGCAAATTGAGAACCTGATTTTTCAAAAATACGTGGTCCCGATCTTTTACAGTCTCGTTTTCACCATGGGCATTGTGGGCAACGGGCTGGTCATTGTGGTACTGCTGAAATACTCCAACATGCGGACCATACCCAACGTGTATATACTGAGCCTGGCAGTCGTTGACTTCATGTTTGTCCTATGTCTCCCGATGCAGTTATACCAGATTTTCGCCAACAACTGGCCCTTCGGTTATTTCCTGTGCAAATTGTCCGCTGCCACGGACGGCATGAACCAGTTTGCGTCCATCAACATCCTGACGATAATGAGTGCTGACCGCTACTTGGCGGTGGTGTATCCGCTCTCCTCGATGCGATACCGTACCAAGAAGACAGCTCGAATCGCCTGTGGGATCGTGTTTGTGGTTTCTTTTCTCCTCAGCACCCCTACTTGGCACTTCACCATAATGACGGAGCATGGCGATGCCAGTTATTGCCATATCCAGGCCCCGGAGTGGGACAGTGAAGGATTATTTTACATCATGTACATGTTTCTGATGGGATTTCTCGTGCCCCTTGTGGTCATCATCATGTGTTACTCAACCCTGCTGATCAAGATCCTCGGTAGTAAACTTCGCATCCGCTCCGACGGAACGGGGACGGCCCAACGCGCCTCCAAGCGCGTCTTGATCTTAACAGTGTCCGTTATCGTGGCTTTCGTGGTGTGTTGGTTGCCGTTTCACGTGGTGTCGCTTGTGCACCAGTTCACGGAAGACATGGACCATCCGATGGCGATAGCCTACGGCATCACTTCATGCTGGAGCTATACTAACAGTTGCTTCAACCCGGTCATTTACACCTTCATCGGGGAGAACTTCAAGAAGAACCTGATGGATATGTGTCCGTGTTGCACCTCGCCAGAGGATACCAAACTGGACCGGTACCGATCTAATCGGGAGAGCAGCACGTACATCCGCGGGGGGACCCTTCGACTCCATTCCGTACAGCACGACACCATGGCGAGTCCTACCACGCCCTGCACCGCTACCACTGACGACACCTCCTTCATGGACGCACCGCCCAACATCTACGTGCAGACGTACACATTCGCCAATAACAATTCGCATAATTCCTGTAATAAAGAGTAATTGGGAGGTTACTCGTTATCCAGAAAATGGATTGGGAACAAGGAGGTACACGATTTCATTACTTGAATATTTTCTTTAATGGTGTAGTCTGCCCATGGACTTTCTCGCAGTTATCCGAGTGTGTGTGCATAAGCACCGCTTGGAAATGCCTAGCTTGTGAATAAAAACTCTACTTGATAACATGGGTTTTCACGGCCAATTTCGCAAGTTGTTCATTCAGTTGTAAAGAAAGGTTATTCGTTTTCGCGCGAATCTGAATTAACGTCGCCACTCTTGTTTCAATTCAGCGACAGTTCTTTCTGTTTTATTCAGTCTTCAATCAGTTTTGAGAAATAATCAGGCGGCCAATTACGTAATTTATGCAGCCAATTACGCGAGCATACCGATTCCAGCCCCGCTCAGGAATTCGATTTCGTCCATGTACTAATAAAAGCAACTTATGTTCAACCGATTTTCAGTATGAACAAAGAAAACTGGCAGGAGCGGGATGCGGACCTGCGACCTTCTGTTCAATTGAATTAGCAAGTTCCATCATAAAATCCTAACATTGTTGACAATCGATTAATTAAATCTTGCTGGAATGAAATTCAATTGTATTTCTCACTCGATATTTGACTCGTACGCACCCATAGCTTCCACATATACAGTAACCTTCACAGGGTAGCTCGGAAAAAAAGATCGACTGAATCTAGTGTAAGAGGTATAGGAATGAGTAAGAGTTATTTGTTTTCGATGTTAAAGACAAAACGATGTTTAATGTTAAAATAGAAAATGAAGACAAATCAAGGTAATATACAAGGTCACCAAAACACTTTGTATTGAGTGGTTGATTGACTGATTATGTATAATGCTACTCCTTTCATCTATATGGTTCCACATAGAAACAATAATCAAACAACGCAGCATTCTTTATTTTAAATTGTCGCTTACATACATTGCTTAAATTGTCGCTTAAACGCACATTGAGGTCGTTTCCTAATGACACTACAATAAAGTGAACTAGAAGGGTTATTATTCCAAATCCGCCTTCTGGGCGCTATGAAGAATTTGCATGAATGAATCCGAATGCACAAAAAACGAAACGTTCTGCGTAAATTGAAACGGAATCGAATGCTCTTGTTGCGAAAAGGAAACCGGTATTCAGACAGATTCTCCAAATGTTGTCGAAATTGAATGCACATCGAATGAACAACGTGCGAAATTGGCAGGCAAAACATATATTAACGTTAAAACAAAATTATATCATTGCAAAGTACAGCAAAAAGGTCTCCCCAAATTGCCCAACTCAGCAGCCAGGTTTGACCCAGGTTTACCCTTGCCGTTCGCTCTCGGAACCCATCACATTCCAATGTGTGCGGAGCGCAGAGTATGCTAGCAGTACCCTGCAAACATGTGCGAAACCTTCTTGAAACTATAAAATGATATTTAGCTATAGAAGTAAAGAAATCGGCTATGTCCGTTGAATACCCACATCCCACGATTCTGTTGATACGAAATATTCCTTGGTAAAATTGCCTCCAAAGTCTGGTCCTTTTGCGTCCCCATAATCTAAATGATACCCTCATTTCTCGATTAATTACCGCATATCGGTTCTTTTCATATACAGGATAATTGTTCTCAACACATTCTGAATGGTGGACAGATGGTCTACAATTGCCTCAGCTTATGTTCTCCATAACTTAACCTATATTTTCTATGTCGTGGTGTTTGTCGACCAAACGTTATTTAAAGCACAAGCACAGCATTTGTACTTTTTGTTTGTATTTCCCAACAAAAGTTTTGAAATGACAGACAAAGCCTAGAGGTATACTTGGTGATCGTGCAAAACGAATCAGCGAATTAATTGGTTTGGTTCGACACGCTTCCTATTGTTGAGACTGTAATGATCTTTACAGGTGTTGATGGCTCCGTGCATGATAGTACATTTAGCCTTTGGACCATAACATGTAATGCAATTAATGCGAATAATTGCATATTAATGTCTTTCGGAATGCCTTTTTTGCGACACCTAAAGTATTCCAACAGCTGCCGATCAGCAGCTGTGAGATGAACACTTTTCTTAATATGGAACTAGCTAGTAAGCTGGAGCTTTTTGCAATGCTTACATGGTTTTTTTTTATAAGTTCCAAATAAGCCATCATTCATCACATTCTTGCATTGGTCTGAATGCAGCCCAGTGACCACAACAAGCCATTTCACTTCCAAACGCTTCGCCAGTAAATAACTGCCGTGGCTTCCACAGTTTTGTCCCGGGCAATTTATGGGTTGATTTATAAATCAAAAATGAAACATTTCTGATTTTGTTTTCATCGCATATATTTCCACGAAGCATAAGCCGAGAGATCCTTTAAAAACAAACACCTTGTCAAGATATTGCGAAGGGGAGTAGCAGGTCATAAATATTTTATTCCATGGAAAAGTTCCATTGAAGTTTACAGCAATAATTTAGGTTAAGCCGCGTACCTTTATAGGTCTCAACTGGTGTACTTTGGAAAACGTTTCTCTTAAATTTGCGCTGTTATTATTAACACTGATTCCATTAATTCAAACCTTAAAATTCAACTTTTAAGATTCAATCGTAAGCAAAAAAAAACGTTGGCAAACTTGTTGTTGTAATTTCTGTCGTGGTTAGGCTTCAAAATCGTTTACTTGGTTTTAATAAATCCAATTAAAAAGTAATACTCTTAGAGTTTAGTTATAAGCGCAATACTGTGTGAAGTCGGTCACCGTTGTTCGGGTTAGTCGATAAAGATTGATCAAGCATCATATTTGAAATAATATATGAAATGTATGTGGCATTAAAGCAAACCATCTGCTGCATGTAACCAAATTCACACTTGTCATTAAGTATCAAACATTTACCACATACCAAGTGTACATTCAAGTCTTGCATCATGCACGCCCTGGCACCCGTGCGGTTTTAAACGTTCTTAGACGGTCGTCCAGACCAGCGGCTCATTTCAGCGTATAGTGTGCTCGTGTACAATGCAATTTTGGACCTGGAAAAAAAGTCAATATATACAAAGAGCGGGGGACAAGACAGTGTTGCGAGTTGCAGGTTGTTTACATTGACATGCCTGCACGTTTGAACGTGCAAATGCATTGGAAATCTACGCTCTTATCTCGGTCACAGAGAGATAGAGAGGGGGAAGAAAAAAAAATTGTTGGATTTATTGTAGGGTCGGCGGCAGTTTATCATAGAGTCCTATTGCTATGTAACGTCCATGTGGACATAGAATATGCATATGCGGTTTTCACTTGTAGTTCTTCTAATGCTGTCGAATTCTGTGTGTATATTTAATTTATTAAACATTTTCGGGTATTTTATGCTATTTTGTATGGGTTTTCAGTGGCGTCAGTTAAAAAAAACCGGAAATCGGGAAAACAATATATGCA
>JAULKO010000001.1:1241450-1255456 GCA_032356045.1 Mediaster aequalis | reverse complement strand
TGTGTGTGGGGGGGGGGGGGGTGATCAAGAATTTTCTCCCCAAAAGTGATTTTGATAAGCGGGGGGGGTGGGGGGTGGTGGTAAGGTTATCAAGAACTTGAGGGCGCTCTTCAAAAACATATACCATATGTACTTATGCAGCTCTAAACCTGGTCGCACAACCCACAATACAAGTGATTATGACATGATTTGAAGTTTTGCATTTAGTTGTCGCAAAATACGCCTATTTTTTTATGGTACATAAAAATGGGGGGTGATTCTATGGGCCATCCCCTCTGGCCAAAAAGTGGGGGATATATATCCCCCATCCCTCCGGGATTTACGCCCATGTATATGATATTAACTGTTGGGTTCTACGGGGGAAGAACTTCTCGGCTTTCTATATAGCCCCCCTCCCCCCATCAGCTTGATTTTAATAGAATGAAACAAAGGGAACCCTAGAACCCTTATAAAATAAAGAAAACAAATTTTTCGTTTGATTTCACAGAAGACAGAAATTTCCGAAGAATAGTCTTCATTCTTAAAATTAACCCTTTTAAAGTGTCTACATACCCAAATGTTCAACCCCGGAGCTGTTGGTTGGGGAAATTGCGTAAAATCGCCCATAATCAATCCGGCAGTTGAGCAAAAATTGTCATGTTTCTTAAGGTGCATGTGGTAACTTAAAGCTGGTACTTGAGGCACTGGAGATGATAAACATGAGCAAATTTTTTAAAAGCGTTGAAGGCCGTTGTACCTCATGGGTTAGTCGTAATGATTTGAGTGCGCATGTAGTGTTTTTGTGTGCACTTTGTAAAAAAAGTACAGGAGCCGCGTCAGTTTGATCATGTGTTTTGTAGCTCCATGGTTTGATCGAGCTTGCGCCAAAGCCAGCGACCAAGGTATCTCAACCGCCAGACACGATCAGACACTATCGACTGTATTCGGAACCTCCTTGCACATAAGCTGCCAGTTCATCTATTTATTCGTTTGCGCGTGCTCTTTCAAATGGCGGCGCCCATGACTTGCAACATGTCATCGGAGACACACAACGTAAACAATTCTCAGAAGTGTATTACTTGTATTTAATAGCTATAAATGAAAAACTGTAACGATACAGATTTAACAGATCCTCATTTTATTTTTAGAATATTCTAAAAATATTCTAAATTTTCTAATTCAAATTTTTGAACAATTTTACAACAATTTTACATAGAATAATTAAAAAAAAACAACAACACCGTGCTATTTAGGCAGAATCACTCTGCGAGTCCAATTATCGCCTTATTCTTTATTGACATTGTGTACCGACAGTTTTTTTTTTATAGTCATGGTCCATGACGTGGCTTCATATCGTTGACCCGATGAATGCAGTATCGTGCCACCACTTTTTTCACGATTACCTTAAAGATAATCCTGCAAATATTTAAAAAAACGTTTTGTAGCAGACAAGAATTTAACATTTTGTTTGAAAATATTTTTGTTTTACCTGAAAAGTACACTATGTGAAGGGATATCTCCTTAAAACAAAATAATTGTCTCCACAAGGCCCTTGTCTTGAGTAACTGATACTATGTTTATTTTTGTTTAAAAACTTGTTAACAGACTGGAATAGGCCGAAAACCCAGAGTTATTTCTATTGATGGTGTCGCTGTTCGTGAATATCGCTGGGATCAGGTGCATCAAGTGCTTGCTATGTGCGTGTTCGCAACAAAATAATGCTGGTTGAAAATCCAAAATAAGTTTCGGCCATGTCCCGAAATATTGAACTCGTCAAGTGCCTGCTATGCGCGTGTTTTCGTGACAAACTTGCTGGTCGAAAGTTAAAGCGTCGGTCATGTGCCAAGTATTCAGCTCGTCTTGGTGCCTCAGATACCTCTTTCAGGCACCTGCTTTCCTGACAAAATAGTGCTGGACTTCAGCCTATACCTATTATCTTAGTTGATTGTTTCCGTCATGCTTCATTTCCAACAAGACAAACCGACCGGTCCATTGATATTACTACATAACTGATTTCCATGTGGGTCAAAAGACTCTCGCCGTATTAACGAAATGACTTATTATTATTTAATAATTATCAATCAAATATTATTTTATAATCATCAATCAAATCTACTTAACTGCATGAGTGACGGATTGGTTCTAGTCTCGGTGCACTGTCAGTATTTGATAATTGTTGCTGACTAAACTGTTGACAGTATCGGCACCACCTCTTCCCTCAGTATCTCGGGGTGTGTGCAGTAATGACATAGGACCGCCAACCAACGGAGCCCACACTATCACCAACCCGCCTTCAGTGTCTTATAATCTCAACAACTTCAAGTTCTTCAGGACTCGTGTAGATTTCTCCTGCAACACTGGATATACTCTTCATGGAGCCTCGTACATCCAATGCATTGAGACTGGATACAACGACGTCACATGGAGCGACTCAGTGCCAATCTGCATAGGTAGGCCAAGTACATGTAGTATGAATTCAGGTGGTTCTGAAAGTATATCGAAGTTCCACGACTGTTGTACAAAAGGTGAATGAAAAGATATCATAGTTCGCGTGTAAATCACCAATTTAGCTATCTTTATGTTTAGAAGGTGTATCAACACATACACACAATTTAATTACCTTGTGATTCTTGCTCTTTGTACTTGTAGTTCCCAGACCAACAACTGTTTCGACGACAACATTGTCGATCACTACCACAACATTGTCGATCACTACCACACCCGTACCCCAAAGTTCTACATCGGATGCTGTTCCACAACAAGGTTCCACAATTACGACTGAAATGGCTTTTCAAAGCAACGGTAAGAAAACGGGAATTAATTAAGTGATATGTACGTGTGTGCTACCAACCAGTTCCACTCCAGAGATTACAAGGTTACCGGGAACAGGGAATAGTCATGTACGGTTTCATCCTTGATTATGGCGTCACTCTATATATACACGAATATTTGCCAAGCACTACATATCCATGTCAACACTTTTCTAATTCTAAAGGAAGATATACAAAAATATACAAAAGAATGAGCTGATTTTAAATTGAGAAGTACTAAACGACACATGATCGTTTTCTCGTATAGAGCCATCGAATGTTGGTGCGATAGTTGGACCATTGGTGGCGGGCTTCCTCTTTGGAGCAGTGGCCGTTGCACTGTTAATCGCTTGGAGTTGGATGAGGAAACGAAGACAACGACGTAATCAACAAGGATCAGTGAATGAAAGTCACAAAGTCTTGACGGTTGACAGGTAAAATAAGATGCGGCGATCATTTCCTATAAAAAAAACTTGCATTCCAGCTTGACGTCTCGACAGAAGGACACGGCCCCGAAGAGGGTACAGAAATAATTATGCGTTTGCCATTCCCCAGACTAGGGTATATTGATCCTAGTACACCTAATCTCCAGTTTAACGTCCCATCCGAAGGACGTGACCATGTAAATTGTATATACACATGGGTCTACCATGCCCAAGACAAGGATGCACTGATCCTTGCACATATGACCTCGAGTTCCAAGTCCCATCTGAAGGACGTGACCCAGTAGACGATACAAACCCATGAGCCTACCGTGCTTCAGACTGCATTGCACTGATCTCAGGGCTGGAACTCTTCTTGACGATGAGGGCGCGATTTAATTTCCAACTATTATAAACATAGCAACAATATTTTGCCTTTTCCTCTTTTTGCCTACAGAAACACGATTTTGCAAACAGAAAAGGCGAATGGGGGATGGGGGCTCACACCCCCACACCCTCCTCTAGCGACGCTACTGACCGACCGATATTAACTTCACAGCGCAGTGCTACGTGAGAATGAAGTGATACAAGTTATATTAACAAAGTAGACACAGAAATGTTTCCAATTACAACCAATCTCATTTCTACTTGTATTTCTAGAGGTCACCAGTTGCCAAACACCCACCCAGAACCATTGTCGGTGGAAGGACACATGCAACTTTGTACCACACAAGCGGATGAACAACTTGATAATGGTCAGTTCGTTATCAAAATGTTATCAAAAGAAAGTCATGGATTCGAGAAGTTCATGCAACTAAGTCCCTAAAGACAATCATTATGCTCTCTCACGTTTATATTTCTGATGGACTCTTCTGTTGTCATGGCATTTTTTTTCGTCTGATGATCTCGGTGTAATTAAAACGAGATGCAATAAACATTTTTTGTTTTCAAACATAAATTTCCTTGGACATATTACCTACAGCCGAAGTAAATTATTACATCCCCCGTCTGGAGGACCAAGATAACGCGTACGGTAATGTTGGGCCCGATCTGTCGCTCTCGAGAGATCTCATGACGATCGAGAAAGAGCTTGGTCGAGGTGCCTTTGGGAGAGTGCTGTTGGGAACGGCGTTTGGGCTCGAGGAAGCTGGTAAACCAACCAAAGTTGCGATCAAAACTCTCAAAGGTAAACTGATTTGGCAATGCAATTTCAAACACTGCAATGTCAAAGTGATGGAGGCAGCGACATTAAAATGGACAGAATAAAGGAAATGTTAGTGACCCTTTTGAAACTTAAACAATAATCGTTTTTGGCCATGAATTCGTAGGTTAAGCAAATACGGCATCCGTGTTCTATGATAACTTAGGAAGAGAGAACCACTTGGCTAAGGTTAATTATGTTTTAGTAATGGAATGAAGCTGCAAGACTCAATTTCGTCATGCCGTGTTTTCATTACGAAATGTTCATGTCCTATTAATTGGCAGAGGGCGCTGATAGGCAGGCGAAGGTGGAGCTTCTTGAGGAGTTGGACGTGATGAAAAAGATTGCCTCTCACCCCAACATTGTCAAATTACTGGGCTATTGCATCGAGACAGGTAGGCTTCCAGACACTGCAGACAGCATTTTTCGTGTGTATAATGCAACAATGCAACAACTTCCCAACACATTTATAGACCTGTTTAACCCACGTGACCAGATAGCGCTAAATGTAAACAATGCCACTACGTGTGGACCGCCTTGGAGTGATCATAGTACTTGTATCCTATGGGCAGGTTAAACCACGTGCGCGCATACGGCATGCTTGACTGGATTATTTGAATAAGCACTTCATTACCATCACAACACTATGCTGTCCGGTATGGACCTTGTGACATCACATGAAAAATGTCTATACGCAATCGTTTCTCACGAAATGGTGATCAGAGAGTCTGATTTTTGTAGATTTTGTTTGAAATGATCTTTAAAATATTGATTGACAGTACGTAGATCTTGTAGTATCCTATAACAAACTTGTATTGTTAGAAAGTTGCGGTTGTGATTCGATAGGTGTGGAGTCCCGGTGTGTGTCTTTGTTACTATGTTTGTTTATTTGATTTGTTTGCCTTTTGGCCTTTCCTTTTAGATCCCGTCTATCTGATCATCGAATATCTGAGTAAGGGTGACCTGAAGAAAGTTCTGATGGGATACAGAGTCACAGACCCAGGCAGCGGCTACGGCAACATTGACGGCGTGAGTCGGTCACTCTCTCGGACCTTGGTCAAGTTTGCCAGGGACGTGGCCAACGGAATGGCATTTTTGGCATCGCAGAAGGTACAGCTTTCACAAATACCTGCACGACTTATGATATTTTTCAAATAAGGAATATTGTTGGCCTCCAGGTGCCAAAATATAATACTTGTAGTAAAGTTTTATTCTGCGTTTTGTTGATCCTCAGTGCATTCACCGTGATCTGGCGGCCCGTAACGTGCTGGTTGGCGAGGACATGGTCTGCAAGGTGTCTGACTTCGGGCTGGCCCGTGACGTCATGAATGTCGGAGTGTATCAGCGTGATTCTCAGGTGGGTGTGGATGCAGTTTGTGATTGGCTTGAGGGAGCCTGTAAATTGGTGAAGAAAGGGGTAGCATGTGAAGGATGTGAACAGATGACTGAACTAATATGCCAGTAAGAATTGACATAAAAAGTGCCCAACCCAGACATTTTCGACAAAAAAATTCAACAAATATTCTCCACGAGGAAATGTGATTTTTAAGCTCTTAAAAATGCATCCACAATGCCCTTCACCCAATTACTGATGCCCAAGTAGAAACAGTGCTTAGCCAATACAGGCTCTTCATAAGTTGGTCAGATTCCATTATGGGCAGTATAGCATAGCAGCTTCAAAAACACACGCGAAACCTATATGTAGCAAGTTTTTACTTGTATTACATTACAAAAGACTCAGTTATTGCGATATTTTAACTGATTTATTATTTTAATCCAATTTATTGGTATTATATTTAGAGCCAGACAAAATAATTTGCAGACAACCCTCCCATAGTTATCCGATTTTGGGGTTTTATGTGACTTTTTTGAGAGTTTACATTTCTGTTACGAAGGTTACCGTGAATATGTACATTGTCATGATTGTAGTTTAACGTCTATTTCCACAGAGGTTTCCTCATTTGTTTTCTGGTGTGGAAATATTTCTAGAATCGTATAGGGGAGGAAAACATTTCATCCAGCCCAGTTTGAGACAATTTATGCAGAAGAACCTTAGCCTCAATGGGGTGGGCGTGGCCCAATACCTCCCTCCCCATTTTTGCGCCACTCTAATGGTATTCGGTAGGAAAAAATGTAATTCGTTTTTCGGTATCTATTATTAGGACCATCTCTGGACATTTTGAACAGTTTTGGGGAGAGTGGCCATTTTGTATTTTGATAATGATGGCAATAATTATGACAACGATGGTGACGACAATGACGTTATAAAATGCTGTTTTCGTAATAATTTTGGTCATAATATTAAGTTTGCGTCTTTGCGATTTTATATAAGTTCAAAGGGTAGGATTTCGCTTAGGTGTCGGATATACGTGCCTTTCCATATGTATTGTACACCCCTTTTGTTTTTTAATTAATTAACATATTTCCCCAAGGTTGATTTTGGTTGAAATTTTTTTGGGGAGATACTTGGAGTCCATCATGCATTGCCACCAAAATGTGGTTATGATCGAAAATGTCTGGGTCTTCGTCAATTCTTACTGGCCTTATCCTATAAGGCCAGTGAAGTGCGGTTGGATGAATGGAGTGGAGGGGTTAGGGAATTAAGATGAGGTTGGATAATGATAACCGTGAAGGAGGTGTGATGGAGTGTGTAATGAGAAAGAGCAAGAACGTGCCTGGCTCTCTGGAGTTATAATGTATTTGGGGAATAAAACACTTGTGATACTACACTACATGTATATGTTCATCTGAAAACCTTTTTTCTTACAAGTAGTTTCTTGAAAGGTTAATATGGAAGCATGATTAGATGTAATACAGAAAGATACAGAAAATCAATCATTCCACAACTAGCTAAAATCTTGTAATCAAACTATCTCCCTAATCAACTCCATATTTTATATTATAGTTTGATGCAATTCTTACCTGATTTTAATTGTAATTTTACTACTGTACCTTTGTTTTAGTGTTTATGCAATAGGCCTAATTGTTACCATTTGTTTTTATATTTTAACTTCTGTCTTGTGCAGTTTCAATGTGTGTAATGTTTTTGCTATTGTTAAGTGACCCTTTCAGCCGCTGCTGTTGGCCATTTTAATTGTTGTATACCAATACATAAACAAATTAGACATGACGTGGAAAATTAACATGAGTCATAATCATGTTTTGTATAAAACTTCACCATTATTACTCAGCATAAGTCATAGTCATAATCATGACACGACCTAAGGTAAGCCATGAGTATGAGATAGATAGCATGTTATGTATTTTTTTACCATGTCCCTTGAACGCTTCCGTAAGTACCAAACGAAGGCGACAAAACACAGTCCCTATATGTGTAAGACAATATTATTAATTGGCTGGTCAGAATGAAAATCTATCAATTGTCACGACAGGGTCCACTGCCCATGCGCTGGATGGCCTTGGAATCCTTACTTGATGACGTGTACACAATAGAGAGTGACGTGTGGTCTTTTGGGATTCTGATGTGGGAGATCACAACACTCGGTAAGCCCACACAGACTTCAATTCGTCCTCTAGAATTTTACGGTATAAACCTTCAGACAGCTCGACTTCTAAAAACGTCATGTGTTGCATTCACTTAAACGTGATCAAATTTCCTCGATTTGTTTTAATTCTTATCTGTAAAAGTTTTGATCAAGAGTTTTACGAGGGTAACAATATTGCAAATCTTGGAGCATATATAACGTGAAAATGAATGGAATCTCTAATAACATGCATCCTTAATTTTCGATTTTACTAACATTTGATACTGCTGCATTATATTAAAGTTATTTTATAAGTATAATAAGGAAATATCATAAACCATGTTTTCCCAAGTCTCTCTCGAAAGGTTTTAACAAATATATTCTTCCATGGATAACTCCTTATTGTCTGATCATGCTTATTAAGTAATTTATCCCCAGACACATAAGATACGAATAACACTTAAATTGTGTAATTACAACAGGTGCCCGGCCGTACCCACACTTGACAGCAAGGACTTTGGTGAACCAGCTAAGGAAAGGCTACCGTATGCCCAGTCCAACAAACTGCAAGAAACAATTGTAAGAATTTGCCAGTAGCCAATACATCTGCAAATTCTGAAGCCTCTCTCTTAAGCAAATATCATGCAGGACATAATCTCTCATAAACTCACGTCTGAGACATTGGTTTAAGAAGCATCCAAACGAATTGGAAAACAGACTGTCGACCTGTACCGCATCATTGCTAAATCTTGAAGTTAGGGCGGGAACTATCCTCATCAATGCCGTTCGTGTCTCTGCCAGACCTGTGGGGAAGCGAGTTTATTGATCGATGCTTGTTTCCTGTCTCGGAGAGATGTATCTGTCGGGCCTTATGAAATGTCAGTAGTTGTGCATATTAGTAAGGAAACTGAGTAAGGTTCAGATGACGTGAGATTTTTTTCCGTTCGGGCCGGAGCTGAGACTTAGCCTATAGTTTTACTTACGTGAGATTTTTTTCCGTTCGGGCCGGAGCTGAGACTTAGCCTGTATTTTTACTTTGAAGACTAATTCTCACGTAAACTTCACCCACATGTCTTTAAGATATTCCATCATGCGCAGTTGCTGGATAGCCGATCCACAGTCAAGACCAACGTTCCGAGGTGTCGTCGAGAACCTGGACGCGATGCTGAGTGAAGAAATGGTAGGTGTTCTCAGGTTTAGTGTCATACCCAATTTCAGTTGCTTTCCTAGATCTTAGCAGATTTCCCAAACTCAATTTGAGGACTCATGCCTCTGTCTTGTTCGTTTTACAGGAGTACGTAACTCTTGACAAGATGGAAGAAAATATCTACGAAGTCACGACAATCATGGATGAGACCGAAAAGGTATAAACAACTGGACTTATTTTTTGTCAAAGGTTACCGGCACAATTTCCAATGGTAAAATCTTAACCGTTGTTCACACTCGGACTTTTAACTCGGGAAAATTTCCCCGAGACCGTAGATAAAAAAGTAACAACATCCGCCATCCTCTATCCTAAATATCTTCGTTCGTCGTACCGTATAGCTTGATAGAACGCTGTTCGCCATGATAAAGTAGAAGAACATTTCTGATGGTGTGAATAATATCTCCCGTGACTGTCGTCAAAAGAATGGACACAAATACATGAAGCGCAAATGCATGAAGACAAGACAATCTGGCCACGCCAAAGACATCACACTGTTGCCGGATTGCACTGTTTTCCCGTGTCGCTGTATTACCGACTCGCACTGTTCGAACTGGACTTAATGTCTCGTGAAAATTGACCAAGTAACTGGACAGAGGGTGGTTGGTAAAAATAATTGGACTCGGGAAAAGTAACCGAGAGGATTTCCAACTGGACTTGAACTGGGAAAAGTGCCCATCGTCTCGGTGAGTTTTACCCCAAAATGTCCGATGCGAACATGGTGTAGGTGTCACTCGCGATTAAAATAAAGAGATACTGATAAAGACATAATTGTAAATAAAAAGAACAAAATTTAAAATAGCTATACCATTTGTTAAGACTTAGAAGTGATATTACTTCGTTGCCTCAGAATAAATAGATTTATGGTTTATGCAAACATCAAGAGAATTGAAAATTCAGATTAACAATGTAGCAATGATTGGCCGGGATTGATATATGTAGTTCTATTAACCAGAGTAACATCTTATAAAAAGTATCTTGATAAATAATGTATTGCGTAAGACATTTGTGTAACAGTTTTCTTTTATGAACTTATAATGAGTATTCGTATCGCTCAAAGAACGAATCTTGGTTTCGTTCGTATTAGATTTCATTCGCCGATTTTGAATACAGTGACATTATGAGAAAAAAAAACACCATGTGATTTTTGGTTCTTTGTCAAAGTGTTAACAGTATTACTGGTATTGTAAGGCACATTGGTATTTTAAAAAAATAAATCAAAGAAATAACAACGATAAAGAATTATTTAATCTTCGTTTATTTTCTATTATTAACGACACATTTTTCTGGAGTATCATTTATTACAGAGACGCATATTTTATTCACAGCAGAAACCTCAACAGTCACGTTTATTTTTAACTACGAATTTTCATTTTTCACTTTCTATTGAAAAGTTACAGATGATTTTGCATCTATGTCTGATTTGGGCCAAATTTAGTGGCTATATTGCAGGTAATTGGTTTTCAGCCAGGATGTTTAATTTTTACTGAAAAGTAGCTACATTGTGCTCTTCTAACTTTAAAAAGGCAAAAATTTAAATTCTTATTTGTTTGCGAATGAATTCTTCTGTTTTGGGTAATTTCTTAGGTAGATTTCAGTATATATACACAGAAAATCAGTAAATATGTACTCCTTCTGAATGTCGTTACGTGTCAGTTCTGTTTAGATAAAAGCATTGCAAACATATTTAAAACTATTTTTTCGTCCCAAATAATTTGTTGAAAACCTTATTGAAGCGATGTTTTGTTTACATCGGATTTGGCTTAAATAATACCAACATCCAACCTGATCTCTCTATAAAACATCCAATATTGATTTGATACTTGTAAAAATGTTGTCATATTGTAATACGACACATTTGTAGGTTTAGTTGTATGAACTGTAATCCGTTAAGAGACGTATGGTTGATAAATATTTTAAAACCCTAAATATGTCAGTTCAATAGGTGATGAAAGTATATACAATTGAGATGAAGAGAGAGGGCCACACAAAACCAATGCATTGCTGGCTGATGAAGCTTATTGCATCTTCGTTTCGAGCCGCTATGCAGCTGTTCTTCAGGGATCCGAAAAAAATCCAAAACAAAGTCAAAAACAAAACTTGATAAGTTGAAACAAAAGGGAACAATAGTGGAGTGTACGCTCTGGTGGATCCTAATTCATGTTATTTTGCTTTTAACTTCGTCCTGCTTGATGAATTTAGTTTGATCCTGTAAATATAAATTTGGGAAGAGAATTCAGGTAAAAACGTACCCAAGAGCGTCTCCAAGCGAATCACAAAGTTTAATTTAGTACATCCCACCACAGTATATAATATATATGCAATAAATCACATAAAACGGATGATGTACATTGAGTGATGCGTTATTCACTTGGTGTTTGTTTTCCTATCAGAGCTAGACGCCTTTTCAGTTTTAAAACGTAGGCCTACTCGTCATATGATCTCATATTAGCGTATACATTATAATAATGTTCGACCTTTCATCCGTTACTTTCTTTTGGAAAATTACTTATGGTTTTGCATTTTGGTCTTATTTGGGACAAAACTAGGGGCTATATTGCAGGTAATCGATCTTCAGCCAAGATTTTTTATTTTTACTGAAAAGTAGCCACATTGTGCTTTTTTATCTTTTTAAAAATGGCAAAAATGAAAGTTAAAGTTAAAAATGGACGGTTATTTAGTAACATATTTGCAGTTTACCTTAACTATTTTAATGTTCAATTGTATTTCAAGCCTTAGGATATGTGAGCACAAGCCTTGTAACATGTAACGGGGCTGTTTTCTGTTTCCAAAGTGCAGACCGCCCTCTGATGTTGAATAAAAAATAAAAAAGTCGATATGCAAGGTCAATTTGTTTTTAATTAAGCAGAGTCCGCCCTAGCTGCTCATAAACAGGACGACACGGATAGGAAAAATATTGGTGGAATAAAAAGCACGAGGGACTTGATGTAAGTTCTGGATTGGTCATCTTTTAAAATTAAGAATATAGGTCTATGGGCTTCGTGAACATCCCCGCCATCCTGTCGCCACAATGCAGAAATTACGGACACTGGGTGGGCACGCTGTGTCTTTTCCAGTTGTGGGTGCGTACTGGGGTTTGTGATCGGCGCACAATGCACGCTGCGGTTTTGTACACATTCACATGAAAACTGGCCGCGTACATTGTACGCCGATTGCTCACAAAGCTTGACTTTGCTGGGCAGGCCAGTCACGCCCTCAACGGTTGTGCACGGAGCGGATACGTCATTCGTGTCCTGCGCTTGCCACAATCCCCGCTCTATCCTAGTCTCACTACCCCACGCGATAAACAAACCGAACGTACTCAGCCTTTGGCACTGGTACCGGAAAAAGCGATCCAGAGGCGGGAGGGGCATGCCCCCAAATATTTTTGATGGAGGTGACGCTTGTGGCAATGTCTCCCTCAACTGCTCTCGCCATATATATTCGGCCATCTGCTCTTATACCGTACGCTCTAGATTTCACCACAATGCACCTAACGCATGCACTTTTAGCTGTCAATAGTTATTTTTGATTTTTTTAAAAGAAGAAGATATACTTTCCGTGCTAATTTCGAGTTTCACCCCAGAAAAATTATTATATTTTTCAATTTTTCTAGCAATACAAAAGTTACTCACTTTTAAATCGGACACTGAACGAAAAATCCGCCAGTGTTTAGTTATCGAATAAATAATTTGCAGATTTCGAATTATTGTCGGGCCGCAAGTAATTCAGCCGAGTTTAGTGAGCGCCTAATGGGGGTCACCTACGTCCGCATTACAATCGTAAAAATATACGCAAACTCTCCCCGCGAAAAATAGTGAAATATTTATCGTCCAACCCACAGGAATGTGAGAACACCAGTAGCAGAAGAAAACACGTAGGCCTATACAACTACCGCGGTGTCCATAGTTTTGGGGCGATTTTTTTCTTTGGTTTAGATGCATGTACTTTTGTAGTCTGGCAGCGCTTAAATACAAGAACTTGGTTTTCCTTTCGTAGGCTGTGGTGGTCATCACACGTGTAGAAAAGCCAGACTCATCTGTCAATGATTATTTGTGTAGCCACCCCCAGTGTAGTAGAAACGCTTCTTTTGGAGAACTGAAGATATTCCACAGTGAAGTGAATCTGTATTTCGTTCAAAAAAGGTAATTTTCTTTGATAATTCGTTAGCAGGAAAAAAAGAATTCTCGCAAGTACGGACAGTACATCAATCTGCATAACGAGGGATTTAAATAATGTTTAAAACCGCGTCAATATATAATACGTAAACGCGCGACCGACTTGCAAACCCACGCAGAACGCGCGCACATGCACAGAACTTCTTGCACGTATGCAGAACCTCGCGTACTGCACAAATTAAGGAAAACGTGGGATGGCAAAATTACGTTTTCATCCCTTTTAGAAGAGGTTTTTGCTTTCTTTTTTTAAGGAAGGCATTTATGAATGGGAATAAAAGTGTGATGACCCGATCTTTACCAGTAAATAATAACATCGGAGGGTCGTGACCGCGTTAATAGACTTCGCCTTCGGCTCGGTCCATTAATTAACAGCTATCACGCCCCTCCTCGATAATTTGTGACGTGGTAAAGATCGGTTCATTACACTTTTATCCCCTTATGAAAGGACCAAAAGTGAAAGAAGAGAATATAATGTGTCAAGATTTAGTATGAATATTCGTTGCCTCAGGATAAATGATTTTAGTCTGTATGTTGAACATCGAGCGAAATGAAAAGTAGATCATGCACAACACCAAAATATTAGATTCGATATAGGTCTATTAATTAAATACTGATAAGTATCTTAATTAGGCCGGCATTTTCTAACACATTTGTGTGTAACGGAAGTGATAATATGGTCAAATAGTACAGATTTATATATGTATATCTTTGTGGCCCAAAGTACGAA
>JAULKO010000001.1:1196086-1208556 GCA_032356045.1 Mediaster aequalis | reverse complement strand
GGGGGCTATGGGCTGGGGGCTGGGGCCGGGGGCGGGGGATGGGGCCGGGGCCTCCCCCCCCCCCCAATTACGCCACTGTACACGCCTCTGTAGGTATACCTTCGTGAACGGACTGGTGCTTATACTCCTCGTTGTATATAGGCTAATAGAGCATTGTAACAATGGGGCTAGCAACTCACATAATTGTCACTAGTGATTGCAGGGCCATTTGACTGAATAATTCGACTGTGCACGACACGACACCCCCCCCCCCCACACCTCCCCAGTGGCGCGACAATGGGGCGTGGCGGGGGACACCCTCCCCCGGAATAAATAATCGTGGCATGTACCCCCCCCCCCCCGAGTCCCCTCCCCCTTATTTAAGACGGCAATTATGCAGAGTATAAATATTCAAGTATTTCCTCTCCGTAGCAGCCTCTACACAGAAGAAAAGTGCCCCCTAACCGGTAACCACCTGCAAATAGGCCCCAGCTATAGGCCACAGACCATCCCACCCTCCCTCGATGTAAATACATTTTTTTTTCGAATTTAAGCGGACGTCACTCATTCTACCGTGGGGAACCGTGAGGTGGGCGAGGGCATCTTTAGAGACCAGACAATTATCAAGAAATGACGAAAGCAATAATTATTGCATGCGAGATGAATGTAAGGTCTGAAATGAAAGGATATGCGTAAACATTCATCGAGATGGCTAACCAGTTACGTACACATGGTTTACTGACCAATATGTTGTTGTCGTCCAACCTTTATAAACTTCGGCGTCCAGATGGTAACACTGTTTAGGGAACTCTCATCCGGCGACAAAAAAACAGTTCTTGGGTAAATCCTAGAATTTTCCAAATAAATTTTGTAGACGCTAGTTCATAGCAAAAATCATTTACTTTCGGCAGTCTTTGTTTATTTATTTATTTATTAAATTAATTAATCAATTAATTAACTTATTTATTTACCAAATTTCAAAAGATTCGATCTAAATTACTAATTTGCTCAGAGAAAACGTTGTAACCTTAACAAGGGTGCCTATATACAATACACATGCGTTAATACTGAACAAAAAAGTGTCAAAATACTGCCGTTGTACCCACTACGTGCACCATCCATTGCTTTCTAATTCTACCAATGTATACCGTTCTCGGGGAGGAGTGTATACAAAACAATGTCCATACTGTACAGATTGATGCACTGGTTCTTGAATACCGTCTACAATATTAGCAAACACTTTGAATCAGCAACCGACAAAATATATCTGCTACTCTAGTCAGTAATATTTTATAAGCATTTCTGCACGACCTCAAATACGGAAAAAGATTCTCAACAACGAATGATAATTAAAGAAACCATAATTTTATGTTGTGCAGAACAAAAACGTATACGGTTATTGCATTGGTTAAACTCTGTTTTAGAGTAAATGCTTTATGTTTAAAAAAGGAAACGTGAAAACCTGCAACATCTTGAAGTTGCTTATAAACATCAGATTAAACAAATTACGTGTGTCATTAAGCATT
This sequence comes from Mediaster aequalis, assembly GCA_032356045.1. Classification (NCBI taxonomy): domain Eukaryota; kingdom Metazoa; phylum Echinodermata; class Asteroidea; order Valvatida; family Goniasteridae; genus Mediaster; species Mediaster aequalis. The sequence continues at coordinate 1,207,051 of JAULKO010000001.1, read as the reverse complement.
AAAGACACTGAATAACACATTGACACAAAATGATTTTCATCGTTTATCAAGGCACGAGATCCAATTTGTTTGCTGCTATCACAAAATACAAATAGTATTTAAAAATATCTGATAGAAAAATTGGGGTTATTATACACAAACAGTAAAATTGTTAACTTTTTTCCAAAATATACATATATACATTCATCTAATGTATACGAATGTACGAAATATGATCTTACAGGCTCGGCATCGCCAAATAAATATCTTACTTTATTCCTCCATCACCCTCACTTCTCATTTTTTTTCTGTCTAAATGTCAACTGCATCTATGTTATGTCGAAAGAGGAATGTCAGATCAAACATTCTGACAAGAAACATTGATGGTCAACCTTGTATTTGTAAAATATATATATATAAGCCAGTCAAATCGTATATTATGCTTTCTAATTCTTGATTTCAGCAAATCGGCAAGGCAGTTTTGACTCGTGAACTTACGCTTCAAACCTTTTCTTATTAGACGTCTTGTTACACGTGTTTCAATACGTCAGTGGATTTGTAGGCCCCCCAAAAAAATCTAAAAATGCAGTTTCAAAATACACCAATTGCTTTTTAAGTTACTTCCTCCGAATCACCTGTAAAATTGATGACTCTTTCTGTACATTAATGTCTACGTTACTCTTACATAATTGCTAATCAATTTCGTCGTAGAAAGCTAACAGAAATACGCCAACAGAAGTTAAATATGGACGAGTACAAACATGAAGGCGAAGACAGGAAAACTTGGATACAACGATAATTTCCACAGAGCATTACACATGGTTTGCTGTGCCGTGCAGCTGTAACGTACAATGACCTATTGCTTCACATGACCACAATCCCGGCCAAAATGCTTGGGCCACGTGATGATAAATATACCCTCCCCCGCGCCCCCCGCTCAATGTTGTAATCTCAAGCCGGAGCGCATTCCGAGCAATGCGAGCCAACATTGACCGGGGGCAGGGGGGTTGGGGGCCCAACGAGATTTGGCCGGGATTGTAGGCTCTTATCGATATTAAAGATTGGCATTGTGGGCGAGTGGTCGCCTTCCTTTAAAAAAATGGGAATAGACTTAACCGTGAAGAACTTGATACGATTGGATGCGCTCGTGTATTACAATTGGTGCAATTATCATAATTCAGACGACTCATCAAAGAAAATGGAGCGGCTGGTGAAGGTCAACAACCTTTTGTCTCAAAAAGTGGGGAAGCGGCCAATAAACGACATTCACACGTTTAGTAACACGCATAATCAACAAAATTCTGCTGGTGAAAATGACAACCCAGGAAACTGAACTTGCGCGACCTTTTCCAACGAGTCCGGAGTAAATATCCGAATAATCACCGACCTTAGACGGGAAACCTTGCTACCTTCCTTGAGGTGCCGTCTCGTACGTTTGTAAGTTCATAGCAGCTCAGCCTTAACTTCACGCATAAAAATAGATGCTGAAATTTCAAACCAGCAAATCCTTTTTTGCAGTTGGAAATGGTGCATATTTTTTTTTTTTTTTAGAATAAAGCCATCTGACACGAGAAAAGCCTTCTCCCAATGTAATTTTAAAAGTGAGAATCATATAGGAAAAAATAATTCTACAAAGTTTGCACGCTGGAGGTTTTCAACTAAACGCGATTCACAATTGCTTTTAAACTTTAATAAGTTCGTGTGTGACCTGTATTATCAACTAAGAATTCATTTTTGTATATAAGCACTCTACTCTAGACAATGATAAATTGAATGTAAATCATTTAAAGAAACCTCTCCAACTGTACAATAATTGTAGTCTCATGGCCGAAGTAAACCCCTCTCACGGTCATCGACGCCATCTTGTGCACGAGGCAGATTTTGTGAGCTTACGTGAATCAAAGATGCATGATCAAGGTACATGTACTTTACTTTGTAGAATCGGGCTTCCAAATGACAAGGAATTTCTGTCCAAAATCTAATCACAGTGAGACGAAATGTGTTGTTGCTATGCCGTAATGAAAACAGCCGACATCAAACGCATTCGCTGAGCCAGACGGGCTCATCTGCCCCAGGCCCACGGTCAGGATGGCGTCGATAACCGTAAAGAGGTTTATCGTTCCGGGCCATTGCACCTCGAAGTAACGTCTTTTTGACGACAGCTAGCTAGTTCTTGGCTTCAGGTATTACTTTGCTAGTTAGAAAGTGCAGTATCTCATCCCACTTGTCGTGAAACTCGTCCAGGGGGATGAGCTTACAGCTAGTGATGCCCCGCCTCCTCAGCTGCTCCCGCAGTGCCTCCTGCTCGTGGCGAATCATGTAGCGGTTCATGATGTTGTAGTGTTGCATGGCTCTGCAAACGCTCGATGGGTTGAACCCGTGAAACAGGTTCTGCATAAGCAACTGGGTAGGCACGAAGGGCACTTCGGAACGCAGTACGCAAGGGAACGTCATCTCTCGGTAGTACACACTGTAGGAGGCCTTCTGCGGCTGCTTGTTGGGATTGGGAGGCTGCGTCACCTCAGACGGTTGGATTGTCACCCGGTAGATCTCGCGAATCTTGGCGTCCACCTTCTGCATGCGCCGAAAACCGTCTTCCGTCGGGATAAGAAAACTGGGGGCCGAATGGATCGATTCCGAAGTGGTGTCATGTGCATCGTTTGCCTTGCTGGGATGGTCTTGCTGCTTGACGGCAACCACCTTGACCGCGTTTTCGACCGGGGCCAAGGGGCGTCCCTGGATGTGGACGGGTAGGCCTACTCTGACGACTGGTTTGGGTGCAATCGGTTGCAGCGGCCGCACCAGCACTCGGACATCGGGGAAATTGATCGTTGTCGGCAGTGAACGGGGCGTTTTGGGAGCAGACGGCGATTTTTGAGCAGGTTGAGGTTTCTCCAAACTCTGGGACGGGGGATCTTTCGTGGAGTTGAAAACAACAGGTCTGCTCCCTGTGCTTTCTGATTTCTTGGGCTCCTTAAGAAGTGAGGCTGCAGCAGGGATGTTGCAGGTGTCGTTCTCAGTATCTGTGTGGCTTATTACCTGCGGTTCCGGAGAGTGGCATACAGATGAGATTGACAAGTCCTGTTTCTCCATCTCCTCTTCAGATGGTGGCGATCTAAAAACGCGCAGAGCTTCGTTGACCATTACGTCGATGTATAGAGGGTTCTTTGTGCTGGACTCTCGCAGTTTTAGATCCAACTCGGCCGAGTCTGGCGTTTTGCTCGACTGTTCTTCGGGCGTGTCATTATTACGGATCTGTTCCTGCTTTATGTTACCCACGGGAGTTGAGAGATATGAAGTCGTATTGTGGTACTCTCTGGTCTCACAGGAAGCCGCTCGAGTCTGTGTTGGACCTGGCGTTCCTCTGCTGCTAAATGCTGATCCTGGTCGTTCCTGCAACATACCTTCAGCTCTACGCATAAGCTTCGTAATGAATCGCCCTCTTGTTTCCAGTTGCTGATCTCGACTTCTGTTGCCTGTTGGATTCTCGCCTTCCTTCCCTTGTGGAACTTCGTTTGCTAACTTAACAGAAAGAGCAACAAGGTCTTCCATAGATGCTACTCTTCCATGGTGGTGTAAAATTTCGGAGGGACAGCTATCCGCGCTGATCCCAGGAAAAGACCGAGTTAAAGGAGAACTCTTTCCAAGAACCGTTACGCCGGAATCACACCGAGTTGAAAGGTTTATTGGCCCATTTTCAGCGATGTTTTCAGCACTCAGATCATTTGAATGAGTCTGCATCTGCAAATGTTTCTTAGATTCTTGTCGGTCATCGCTTTCATGGGAGTTTCTCTTCTTCAAGCTCAAATCCAGAGCGCGGTCATTTTCGTCTCCGGACAAGGAGCTTGCACTTTTAGGCATATTATGAATAAGTTCGGGAATTGTAGTCGCAGCACACGGGAAGTTGATTCCGCCTTTGGGCTTCTTGGTCCTGGTTTCGACGAGGGTGTTTGAAAGAACTCGTTTCCTGTTGGTCCTCGTAAGCGGCGGTGGTGACAAGGTGGGTCCAGTTCTAGGTTGAATGTGCGAGGAACATGGTGAAGTACAGGGGGGCACGGGGGCAAAGGAGGCTTGCCAATGCGACACAGACTGATGGGATTCTTGCCCCATGCATACTCCATCCTTTGCATACATGTCTTCCGTTTGTTTGAACCGCCCGTGACCACTGGCTAAGCTCCGTTGAGTCTGCACATCGTTGGGCGAAGACATGCATTCAACCCCGCTGTCGAGGGATTCCACGCTTCCCGTTTCATTCCTGGACTCGGTAGACAGTCTCATGCCGTGTTTTGGATTCGCTGCCATTTTTTGATGAGCTATTTCCGGATGTGATTTGGTAGGCTTCTCGGGGTATACGGCCAGCCCTTGCCCCTGGGCCAAGCTGCGCACGTCAACGATCCTCGGCATTCCATCTTTCTGGCTCACGGGGATGTAGGCCCTCTGATGCTGAAACTCTAGGCTCGGTGTAGTCAGGCATCTGGCTTGATGAGAGGCACGCTGCTTGTGGAGGTTCCTGTTTACTGCAGATCTCGGACTGTAGAGCTGGGATACATCCTGCTGGGACGGATAACTAGTGGAATAACTGGATCTACCTTCAATATTTGCACACGTAGCTTGCTGTCTCTGTTGCTCAGTACACCAAGGCGTGAAACAATTGCTCTGGGCAGAGAATGACCGGCCGTGAACTCCTTGCGGATACGTTTCAGGGGACGCCCCGGGATACTGCAAGGCGCCCTCATGATACTTGTATTTTTCTCGCAACATCTCCACCCTAGTGATCATTCCCTGTAGGCGGCGGATTTCCATATCGAGGGAACTGTACGCTGCAGGCGACACTACGTGCGACGGAGGCCGGGAAAAGGCACTCTCTCTTTCCCCGCCACAAACTCGGTCCAGCGGGGACATCTGCTCCATGTTGGGCGATGTAAACCTGTCTGCACATGAGTATGTCCCTGGCCGGCCCTGCATCTGGAGATGGTTCAGTTCTGAAGTGAGATTCCGGTGACTGGAATCCGCTCTCTGAAACTGCACCACTGGTGGTTCTTCGTACCCAGCCGGGACGTTCATGGGCCAGTGCGGGTGACGTTTTGATCGTTCCAATGGCACAGCCTTTGGAGACACGAGCTCGTTGTGCATATCTCGCAGAGCCGTCTCGTGTATCGATCTCGGCCAGTTCATGTCGGTGTCTGGTAAGGCACTACCCAAAACGACTGGTTTTGGCGGATAGCATTGCTGCACCGCAGGCCTTTGCGGACAGGAGTTTGTAACGTTACAGTCCGAGCCGTTGACGGTGTATTGGCGCAGCTTGTGGACGGTTGCAACCGATGCGTGGTACTGAATGACCTCCTTCGAGGCGTGTCTGTTACGGTACGTACCAGGCTCTAAACGTGGGGCTGTAAGAGTCACCGGATGAGACTGGGATGCCCGACCAACTGTGGCAGCCCGCAGGTAGGGCGCAGTGGGTGCATCAAAGTGCGCCGGTACCCGGGAACTCCTCAACTGGCTCTTCGTATCCATGATGTCCGTGGATATTAGTAACAGATGTAGATCAGGGTAATGATTTATGGAGATTTTCCTGGATGCTTTTGTGATGCTCCGAAATAATTCAAGCGAAAAAGTTGTTCGCAACTCCCAGTCTAGCTTGCATGATCTTTTCGCATCCTGCCCGGAGTGTGGCTCAGCGGGAAATGAATCGGCGGTGCCTTAAACACATGTGTACTATCCCGGCTTGCTCTTGCATGGGCGCGGCTTACACCGGGTCGTTGTTTTGTGGTTTCCTTCCACATGCCAATCAAGTGCAGCCTGTTGCGTGTTGCGTAGGATCGGGTCCAAGGTTCGTGGCAATGACACACTCTCTCTCTCTCTCTCAGGCTATCTTAGATAGCAACGGCCGGGTTGACTCAGCTTGCGCGGCACATCGATTACATCGGCGTTGGATTGCCACCGGCTGGAGGGATTCCCACGCTTATCGTGCCCGCCCTGCCAAAGAGAAAGCATTGATAAACGTCAACTGGATATCGGACGCCGAAAGTACGAAGAGGGCGGCGAACGAGCGTTCTTGAAATGGGTTAATGAGGTTTGCTATTATGCAACAATGTTCCCCTAAGCCCGCATCGTAACGGTTGCTCAATGCGGAATACAGAACAGCGACTTAAATACGAAGCCACAATTTATGTACAGAAAATCAAAGACCATTTATTCACAGAACAAGTATTAGGCGTCTGTCCTTCTCTATACCGAAGAACAACTGAACTCGCTAAAGGATCTACTAATTCCTAGCCAATGTGGAAAGTCCACCTATGTCAATTGGCTTCGATTTGTTTCCCATTGGTGTTCGAAGTAATGTGAAAATGCACCAGTCGAAGATGCTAAACAATTTAGCAGAACCAGGGTAACATTTTACAAGTTGACGGCAGACCAGTGATGAAGTGGTGGATTTCAGCCGACAGGCCAACGACCAATAATAGGGCAATGAAAGGGGCAGGGTCTGGCTAAATATGAGATCCCAAAGAAGTAACCATTATGTATTGCCGACATCCGTTGATTTTTACTGGCCAAAAAAGCAGCTTGCAGTTGTCCCCGACTTTTGCCGACCACGAAATCTGTCACAAGAGTCCGGAAATGTGGCGTTCAAAATTCTGAAAGAATTAACCGTTAATCTACGCAACACGAAGTAATATGACGTCAAGCTTGTAGGTTTGTTTTTATTGTGTTCGTTCGTTTGTCTGTCTGACTGTCTGTCTGTCGGGCGGGTTGTCTGTCTGTCGGGCTGTTTGTTTCTCTGTTTGTTACTGTCGCATTCTTCAACGGTAGAATAGCTCCAAGTCAAGCTTTGCCATGCATCAAAAGGCACATTGTACGAACTTTCAAATGTGGACGCACTCACGTTGAACTAATGTGCAAAGTCCCAAGTTACACCAAAATAAATCCTATGGTACTTGGTACAATGTAACACGGAACCTCTCAATACTTACAGGCGGACTTGCACCGACCCCAAGAGCTAGAGAGAACATTTAAAAATATTGACTACCACGAACTTGAATTGCTGAAGTCATCACGGTAACCTTGGTTACAACAGACACGGTGTAACCTTTCAAGATTACTGCACTAGGTAACTAGGGGTTACAATTGTACTTTCAGGAATCCTGTTTACTGTAAACCAGCTTGTTTTAAGTTAACATTTTGTTCAGCTCACTTCAAGGTGTTCCATGGTCATTGTCAGAAGGTATGCTAAAGGTGTTTATTCAGCAACTTTTCAATTCCCACGTTTTTTCTCGTTTATAATTCTGATGTAAAGTGAAGGGTGGAATGAAAGAAACACTGATTCACAATGAACCATCTTATAATATTTTTAGAACGATTATGTACTCGGCCACCTGATGGGTCTTTGGAAGCAAAAAATGGTGGTTGTTAAAAGTGCCCATTGGCCGAAGGTTCATTCTTCGACGGTGATTGTATCGAGCGAACGGCCCGTCATTATGCCACGTCTGGTGTGTTCTCAAAAATTTGGCCCTTTGGGGTTCTGTCTTCTACAAAGGTGGTACCTACATCCATCTATCTATGCATTTGGTCAGGACTTCATAGTTTGTGGTGCAGTGAATCTTGTTTTCACTCGCTCAAAACAACCCCTGCCTGCCATTTACTGACTCTATAGGTTGCACTATTCCACGGTGAACAAAAGGTTTTGTATAGCATACTATGTAAGAAAATTCATTGGATCGAAATTTTCATTAAAAACGGGCAGCGTCACGTAATTGGACTGCAATAAGAAACCATCCTTGATTGCAATAATTTCATGACACTGCACTGACGTTTGTGGTTTTTGATCATCGGCCATCGGCCATCGGCCACTTGCAATTAGAAAGCGTTTGGCAACAAAATAGCCCACCAAGCTTGAAACTACACACTCCTCTTCCTGTCGTTCGGGCATCATCTAATTTTGTCAACAGACCCAAAACAGACCGAAATTGGGAGAACAATTTCGCAATACTTCTGCAGTACCAGCACGCGAAACACTGCGCTCACCAGACGCATGCACCATTATGGGCATGACTTCATGTCGTTCATTACTGCTGCATCAGCGAAGCGCACAACAAAAGGTAGAACACAATAGCGCCGGGTAATATTGGAAACAAAATGATGGAGCCTGATTTTTTTTTAAAGGAGAATGGTGACTGACGTGGCAATGTCATACTTTGCTGGCCGTTTGGCAAATTTGCAGCAGGCTCTTGATGCACGATTTCTGTGGGAACTTTAATGAGAAATAGGGCGTGTTGATGAACCGCAGTAGTTTATATTACAATGAAGTATAGCGTGCATGGTCTGATGGGCAATGGTGACTTAATATTTGTTTACACAAGGGCAAGTTTCATGCGTTTTGCTTTGCATGTGTGTCTGTAGTAAAAAAAGATAATGATTGGTTGCGGGTATACTCCCGCCCACCCAACCCCCAAGAAGCGAACACAATAACAACGAGCCCCATTTTATCACTACATTTTATCTCACCGGGACTCGCTATCTGATGAGTTTTTTTTCTGTAAATGTGTTACCTTGAAACGTCTGCACGGGACCTTCATTGAATTGTATTTCACAATGTTCAGTGTGACAGAAATATTGTAAAAAAAAAAAAAGCCAAACAATCCTCAACAAACCTCTGTTTTGACATAGGAGTAATTTTTCACAATTTTCCCCGACGAGCGACTCCTTGAGCAGTGAAGCTTTTCAAGTTTCATTGTTAATTCTGCTGACGTGTACGTCAGTTACAATCAGGCAGATTCGAAGAATAAGCATTATTTTTATAGGCCTGTGATTTCTAAACGTTTAAACGGGTTTGAGAGAAAAAAAGTTTAGCAATTTTCTAAACGAAACTACATATAGCAAAATCGGGACGTTTCCTTTTTATAGTAATTTCCTACGGTTTTTTTCTTCAACCAGATATATGCTTTGTAAAATGAGTGAAAGAACGTAAGTATTTAAATTATATGAAAACAGAAGAAAAAAAACTTCTTCATATCATGTTGTATGAGCACCTGTGTGTAAATGGAGTGTGTTGATAATCTCGGTCTTGGTCCTGTTGTGTAAATTTGTGGCGTGAATGTGACGCGTTCCGTTGTAATAGTTTAAACGCTGCTGAAGTATGGTTTAAACGCTTGGAAAATTAAACGGCAGTTCGCAGGCCTAATTTGTTATCACATTCTTCTCTGGTTATGAAACCGAAGAGTCATTCAAAGTGCATATTTTATCACTGCGGTTCGGAAGCCTGAAGAAACCTGAAGACGTGAAAACAATGTTCAGTTTTAGAAGCGGGAGAACACTGCAGACTAACAATCTGGGGGAAAGCCCACGGAGTTGGACATGGACTGCCAACGCAGTCCACGTGTGGGACCATGGGGGATTCGAACCCAGGTCACAGGGAACACCACTGCCCCGATCCGACTCTCCGTACTTTGTGCAAAACATTTAACATGTCCCACACTTCTGGCTGATCTGTATGTGGTAGCATTTCATATATTATGGTGCACATACTCACATAATATTTTGCATTATTTACTTACACAATTTTACAATTTCTTCTAGTCCATCGTGACTATGCCATCTCTAAAGTTACCACCTTCCGTGTCCTGAACCATTATAGACCTTGTCACCCCCACGTGACCTATAGCGCTAAAATGTAAACAATGCCACCACGTGTGGACCACCTGGGAGTACTCGTAGTACCTGTATCGTATGGGCAGGTTCAACCACGTCCGCCCACTCGGCACGCTTGACTGGCTTATTTTAATCAGCACTTTATCATACATCACAACACTATGCAGTCGAGTATGGACTGGTGACGTCACATGAAAAAGGTCTATAGCCTTTCAGTTCAAGGTTGCTTTTAGGGAGCCACTTTCATACGTAAAGCATTTAACCGCCTTATTTGCTTTTGATTGATGTGTGGTAGCCTTTGTCAAGTTTTCGCATAGAAGGTTGATTATACCGGAAGAAAGCTACTGTTCGTGCCAATTCGATGAGAGAAACTATCCCCACAAGAGCGGCCTTTGATACAAAACTGAAAAGTTTCTCCTCAACTCGACGAGTATCATTAATGGGTAAAGCTTGTTATCAACTCGCCTCAGGAGCCAATTTCACAGAGCTGCTTAAGTTCAGAAATTTGCTTAAGCACACAAAACTTGCTTAGTAAAATCAGGTTACCAGCCAAAACTCCATGTGATGTATGTTGCTTGTGACTGGTATTTAACTGTTGTTTGCTTAACATGACAATTACGTGCAGTTTTGGCTGGTAACCTGATTTTACTAAGCAAGTTTGTTTGTGCTTGAGCACATTTTGGTGATTAAAGAGGATGTGGATTGCTAAGAGAAATCTGCGCCATTTCGTAGTTTTATGTAGATTAGGATATATACTGTAATCCGGCGAACGCCATTTGTAAAGGTAGGTCAGTCGAGGTGGTGTCATGCCCGCGCGCGCGTCGCAGGTATTCTTACATTCCACGCGTGCGCGCGTTTTGAACACATCATTGGACGATGGGGCAATGAAGTGCGAACATTAACGCTTGACACTAAAAAATACCAGGACGCCACCGCAATACTGCTCCATGTTTTAGTCAGCGGATTAGTCTATACAATAACAACAGGCAATTATTCCTGCCATGAAATAATAGAAAGGTTACTTTTGAGAGCTGTTGTTTCAAGTCCCGTCTAGCGCGCTGGTGCCATTTGTCTTAAAGTCGTCGATGGGGACAGCAAACAAATAAGGCGTCATGTTACGGCTTCCCTTTTGTACATTAGCACTGCACTAAGTTTCTGTTCTTTAAACAATTTTAAAAGGGAACAAAGAGAACTGGTAGGAGCGGTGGTTCATTTCAAATGGTTGGTGCAATAGAAAACTTTTATTGTAAAAACGTTGTCACAAAAATGTAAATTCTACTCTAGTAGAATGGGAAGTTTGTTTTTGTCTTGAAATGAAGACAATTATCTTCTCTTTTTTCC
>JAULKO010000001.1:861602-872547 GCA_032356045.1 Mediaster aequalis | reverse complement strand
TATGGACACTTTAAACTCCACCTGTGACGTCATGCCATTGTTTCATTGCTCTATTATTTTGCATGAATGGAGTGATGGAGAGTCGAATCACCTATTGTTGCACACTCTATTTCCTTCACTAGAAGGACAATACTGAGTGCAACAAATGGTGAAAGAATGACACCATGGCTCCATTGCTACAGATAATGGAGCAGTTGAACAATTATATAAGCCTGTATACTATTATAAACAGAAATTTAGTTTTGGCGAGAATTACGCAATCTCTGGTTAATGCAAAACCTGATTCTCGACAGGTTGTACAATACAAAACAGAATTATTTTTAACATATGAGAAGTAGCATTGTGAAAAAATTTAAGCTTATTATCAAATTTTTGTTTACTTCTTACAAATCTTGCCTCCATTAAACTTTTGTTTTGGAACATTTCTTTTAATTAGTTTTTTATGAGTTTTATTTTTTTTCTTCTGTTTTGTAAATTAATCAACTAATGTATTTATGTTTTATTGTTTGTTCATTCACATGCAATCTCCGCGTAGTACTGCAACATTTGAATTAAAATAAACCATTATTGAATTGAACTGAAAATTACATAAGAAAAATGGAAAATTGATTGAAAATGTGTGTGCTTTAAACAATACCACAGATTCAATAAAACCACCGACCAATTTGGATTTCCACAGAGTAAATTCTGAAATAAATTTCAGTGAATATTTTTTTTAATAACTCTTGAAAAGTCCCACCTTGATATTTTCATGCTCGTACATGTACACGCGTTTCCTTTGAATCATTCCTCGCTTGTAATCATCCAAGAGACGGCATTTTAAAAGTTTTTCCTCACATATATGCAAAAATCCCAGCATAACGAGTCATATTCACAATCCAGAAGGTCCAGTATATACATGTATATGGTTAATTATTCCAAAGGTGTCCAATTATTAATTCTTAAATGTATACATGGATACACCTGTATGTGGCTAATTCCGGCGTGACGAACGGGACAGATTTACGCTACCTTTTTTTTTCAAATGCCTGTCAAAGTAAACACTCTACATGTACATTTCAAATTTTTTAAAAATCCATGAAACTAGAGGATTCGGTGGCTGTATAGTGACAAAGTAAAATCAGCGTACACAGGACAGAATTACACTAAATCTTCTTTAATAACTTTCATTGGAAAAAAGTATGTGTTTCCAATGACATTTAATGTTTTTTACTTTAAAGTTAATCATCTGTATTACAAATAATCAGTACACAAATGACTTAGTAAATTTAAAACACGGAACTGGAAACAGGCGGCTCATTAATGTTGTGACAGACGGGACATTTTCTCAATTTGGGAAAATTTTACATACATTTCCAACTTCAAGCCTTGATAAAAATATATCCAAGTGTAGTACAAGGGGAAAAAACTGTTTCTGAAAGCTTGGTTAGTCTACTGTCCAAGAAGAAATGATTTACAAATAGAAAATGTACTATGAAAATTCATGAATTTGGGACTGTTCCAATAATTATCCAAGCTGTTTTTAATTCATCCTTGGCACCTACATTTTTGATGTCGCACTCACACTCATTTTTCTTTGACTGAAGTCAAAACAAAATGTCAGTGGCCCCCTTTTTTTTTGGCGGCGTACATGTCATCATCCTGCCAAACTGTTCACAAAGAAATTAGCCTAAAATGCATTCGTCTGGCCAGTTACGTAATGCTCAACACAGTTTGAAATAAATGGAACAGTAACGCAATGTCATGGCATTGCAGGTACAGGTCAAGTCATGTAATACCCTTGGTACTTCGCCAACGGGCCATTCTTATGCATGAATGGTGTGTACCTCGGGCATTATCCTTTAGTATTGTAGTGTCAATGGATCACAGATTTAACTTAAATAATGATGAATTTAATCTGGCAAATCTCACGTCTCCATAAATGTGTGTTCCCGTCTCTGATCTACCGTTTAATATCCTGCCCTCCTACCACGTCTGCTGACAGCTCCAAGGGACCTTCCACAGAGCGTTTTTCTCTCTTCTTTGCGGAGAAAATCGAGCTGATAGCAAGAGAGCTTCAGACAGCTGCCCATGACACTTCACACATCCAGTTTCGTACTTGTGACACAGTCTTCAGTGAGTTTGAGCCATTTTCTATTCAACAAGTCAAGAGACTCATAGCCAATTCTCCGACATCAAGCTGTGGACTTGATCCTATCCCAACGGGTCTCCTGAAATGATGTGCAAATGAACCTGCACCCAACATCGTTCGCATTATCAACAAATCCTTCACCAATGGACATTTTCCTGACAGCTTAAAATATGCTCACATTACACCGCATATGGAGAACCCCAAGCTGGACCCTGAAGACTTAAAGCATTACCGCCCCATATCCAACCTAAAGTTCTTGTCAAAAACTGTTGAACGCGCACTGCTGTTTGTCAAATACAACACTAATTGTCGGCAAATGACTTGAATGCAACAATGCAGTCAGCTTATCGCAAAAATCACAGTTGTGAAACGGCCTTACTTCGCGTTTGCAACGATCTTCTGCTTGCACTGGACAACGGCCGAGAAGCAGTCTTGCTATTATTAGACTATTCGCCAGCTTTTGACACGATAAACCACGACATCTTATTTAAACGTCTAGAGCAGAGGTTCGGCTTCCGAGACAACGCACTGAACTGGCTTCGGACCTATTTCACCAATCGAAGTCAATCTGTCATCATAGGAGATCAAATATCAACTAGTTACTCCCCACGACGAGGTGTCCCCCAGGGTTCTGTAATATCAGTGACTAATGCAGTTACGCAGTAAAATAAAACTCTATAATGGTTTCCATAATATCTACCATGACTGTCATCAAAAAGTGAACACAAAAACAAGCGCAGAAATAAACTGGCCATGATGAAGAATTCTTGCACTGCGCACTGTGCCTGTGCAGTTTAACCGTCATGCTGTGGCATGATGTACAGCTTTTCCCGTGCCGCTTTACCGACTCGCGCTGTTCGCACTGGACTTAGCGTCTCAGGAAATTTGACCAGGTAACTTTTCCTGGGCAGTAAAAGCACCCACTGGACTGGGGAAAAGTAACCAAGAGGAAAATTTCCTGGGCTGTTTGCACTGGACTTAAAATGGGAAAAGTAACCATCGTCTCGGTGAGTTTTACCAAAAAAAGTCCAATGCGAACACAGCTATGGGCATAATTCTGCAAACTAATAATGGTGGTCAGTAATAGACGAATTTCACATTAGCATCGAGGCCGAGGCTCGGAATGCTAAGCCATTGTTAAGACGCTGGAGACCTTTCTTTTTTAATCCTCGCAACAAAAAGGAGCACATCCACCCTCGGTTTGGAAGCTACATGTAATTTGAAATTCCTCTATTGAGAGTAGAACATACGTGAGTGGTGGTGAAGGCATCACTTCTTCAGATCCGAACTCTGAAATTACCTCAATGACCTCTGGAATTTGTTTGACACACGCACGAACACGAGGCAAAGTCAAACAATGAAGACAGCTTGCTAAAAGCATTTTATTTGATGAAGCAATCAGTTAATATGAAGTGGCACAGATTGTTAACAAAAAGTCATGAATGATTACTGAATATTGCCGATGATGTCTCCAAAGAGGAATCACAGATGTGCAAAGTAAATCCCACAGTGATTTGTAATTTTTGTGGGTTGTTTAATGGAAAGATCAGTTTCATTTTCTTTGTTTCATGAATGTAGTGTCATACATGTATTACAGCAACAGGCTCCCTTCTACAAATTCAAAAATTCATGTACTGCATATGAAGAAAAAAGCCCTGCTGTTTGGACTCAAATTAAAACAATTCAGGACAAGAAATACCATACCATTAATGCAAAGTTTTGGATACACTGCTGCTGTGATACGTTTTAAAATCATGAAAGATAATGGCAGTGGTACGCAGCAGAATAACGGGAAATGCCCGTGTGCATTGATAATGGCTTACTTGTGTACACTGAACATTTTAATCAGATTGAATTTGCTTGTTTTCATTTCGTTTACATGCATTTCTTATTTATCTTGGGTTGCCTGATCATCAGTGAATTTGAGCACTGGTTTCTCTCTCAGGTCCCAGCTTTTGAATTGAGAGATGACAAGGAAGGAAATTTCACTTTTAGTAGTGGGAGGAAACCCTCAGACCAGTCCTGGGGAAACCCCATACAACCAGGGCCCAATTTCATAGGCTTGCTAAGCACACGATTTTCTGCTAACGGAACCGCCGTCCATTTTATAGACACCGTAAGCAGTAAGCACGCGAAAGAGCTCCCTAACTTCAGCGGCAGAATTTGCTTAAAATCGTGACGTAACAATATAAATCTCCATGCACGCGCAAGTGTTAGCACGACGTGACTGTGAAATAGTGCTTAAGCTAGCGAAGTTTTTCTGCTATAGTAAGCAAAACTTTTCAGCTAACCGTTAAGCAACCCTATGAAATTGGGCCCAGGTAGGGATGTAGTCTGGTTCCCTGACCAAAGATTCCCTGGCGACTTTTGAAAAATCTTAGGTCAGGTATCGCCCACAGTTAAATAGAGCATGACGCAATATGTCAGGGGTCACCAGGGAAGCCTGGTCGATCGGGCATGAATCTGTTTTTAGATGTGCAGTGTTTCCACTTTGACAAAGCTGTAAGCGGTGTTGTTCTATGAATTTGATTTCACCATAGAGTGAGAAAAAACATGCAAAAAAATGCCAACAAAGCCTGTTGAAAGGGAAGAGTACTGTGTAGCGTGTGGGCAGTATGCCAAAGAAAAACAAATCCAGGATCAACAGCCGACAGTGCAGACATGCTGCCGGACAAACCAATCATACGTGCACGAAAATGCCTGACCATCAACGATACTATCCGAATGGTGACGAAACGAGTTCGAAAATATTTGGATATTTTCGGAAAAGGAGGAATTCCTCCTTGTTGTCACATGACAGCGGTCGATACGGACCTTTGAATCGACAGAGAATAGTCAGATTCATCATCAGGTCTGGCAAAAGCTAGTAGGGATGGAAAACCCAATCCACACAGTGCAATTGAACTGAGGTCTGGTCACCGGAGGTTGGAACACGAAGGCAAGGAAAGAACTACTGGTACATGTACTGGCATGGGTTAACCTACTGACCAACGTGATTTTAAATTGCATTGGAAAACAGAGTATAAAAAGAGCAAAATAAGTAATCAAAGGAAGTACAGACTCTTCAAAACAACATACATGTAATTACATGTACATGTACATGTATGTACATGTACATGTACTCCATGTACTCCATGGATTTGTCTTTTTTTTAATTTTAACAATCGTACTGCAAATTTATGACCCCAAAAGATGCAAACATTCTGAATTTAGTTTGCTTATAGGCACATGTAAACTTGGTGCACTGCTATGAAGTGTTGAGTATGGGACTATGCTAGTCATCTGGGGATTTTTGTGATGTGGACGAGGTGTATTAGCAGTACTACATGTACATGCAGGGCCAAGTTTACAGTTGTACATGTAACTATAAATGAATACTGAAATGATGCAATGAGCAAACGGCCGCACGTTGGCATTTTATTGATTTAAGAGGCTCACAAAAAGGCATTTTATTCTGACCCAAATTTCTGAACAATTAGAATGTTACACTACGGATATGAGACAAATCATGAAACTGTTGCTTTATATCTCAGTTAAAAAACCCCTAATTAAAAAAATAATAATAATAAGTCGGCCCTGAACTTGAAGGGTCACAGAACACAATCGCAGAGGGGGAAATCCCACTTTTCTCATTGTGTGAGGGTACATGTACATTCAATCCCAAGGGGGAATAACTGTGTGGTGCTGTTTACATCACCCCTTACTACATCATACATGTACATGTATGTAACTTTCTCCCTTTACAAAACTCATCTTGTGTCTCGTGACAAACTCACCTCCTATACATGAACAAATGTAACTTTGGGCGAGTGCATCAATTGATGACCACTCTTTCAGCCACTCCCACCGACTTAAAGGCACACATTGCTTTTTCGATGGCAGGGCGTTCACGGCGCCCGTCTGGATGGTCATGACATTCTTAACACTGGAAATATGTGACTGAAGTACGACTACTGGTTCCAACGGTCTGACTTTTCTCAGTGAACCACATTTTTGGTTCGGGAAAGTCCTTTCGTCAATGATTTTCAGAAAAATGGCACATTTTCAAGCGATGGTTGTGTACATCATTATATTCTACTTTTTCACGATCTTTCCAACTAGGATTTTTAGGACGAATGCTTTTTGTAGCCCCAATTGGGCGCCTCCAAGACACAGTGTGCCTTTAAACTGACATTCACATTTTGTTACAATTATTCTACTTATGAATATTCTACTTATGTTACAATTATTCTACTTATCATTCCCAGACCCTTCGCCCTATTTTCTATCTTATCTGGCAATGAAGAGAAAAGAATGATTAAATATAAACAAAGAGCAAGTTGACATTTGAGCCATGATGGGCACATCTAGGGTTAAGGGCACGGGCAAGCTGTCATCTCATCTGCATGTAGCCATGGGCATTGCAGTCACTGGCCATCAGCATGCAGTTATTTCATTTGCTTGAACATGGTCAGCCAGGCCAGCTGTCCAGCATGGGTATGCATATGGTCACTTTATTACCATACACGTACGCAGGTGATGCAACTGCATGGTAATTCACAGCCACAAGAGAACTCGGACGAATTCATTTCACCTCAGACTACTTAGGTTACCAACATTTGATACCTAAAATTTAATTATGTATGCTGATTACTTCTTGTTGACATGTCTTCATGAGCTTAGTAAGGCGCACGTACACTGTACAACTGCATCAAGTAAAAAAAAAAGGCTCACACCCAAAAATGTGCTTGCCTGATAGTATAATCACCTATGAGCAGAGTGAAGTTCCGAGCTTTAAATAAAGATGATGACAGTGACTAATTTCTAAAATGTTAGCATCTTGGGAATCTTGACCAAAAAGTCAATGCTACATTGTAGCTGAGACTGTTTTAGAGTGAGAGACAATTGTTGATGTACAGTGCTATATTTAATTGACCGCTTCGGCAAAAATGTCCAAAATTTGGCAAACAAAGTATAGTAGGCCTAAATCTGTCATTATTTTAACAAAACGCACATCATTCGGGTAGATTAAATGCATGCTATAGGCGTGTTTACTTTCTCTTCATGAATTATCAGCTTATTATCTGCATGCATTATTACTAAGACAAAGGAGGTTTGCATATTTCATGCTCATTGACTGCATTTATGTACGTATGTATATCATAAGCTTGAACACACGTCAGTAAAAGGCATGTTCACATGCAGCTTTGACAAATACCATAGTATTAAACTGCGAAATCTGATTGGTTGAGAACCAGTCACATGGGTTGAGGGTTCTCCATAAGGGATTTCCCAGGCAACCTGCCCTTTGTTCCTCTCACCATCCCCTTTGGACAAACCACTTTTTTGAACATGCCCTATATTCAATGGTTATCTTGAATGCGAGGTTTTCATTTCATAAACAGAAAGGATCTAGCAGGCCACTGCTGTTGTCAATGTTTTTTCCCCTGACATGCCTTGCCAGACGAATTAGTCCATAATGGTGGAAATTTAAACGCTGTAGCTTCGTGAGAGATAGAGGGCTTGTTCTTAGCGCGTCACCCAGCGGTCAACACGGCACTGCACGTGAATAGTGAATGTACAGAATGTACGTATCCATGCAGTACGTACATGTACATGTACGAACCCAGTCTGTCATAACTGTCAAAACTTTCCCACCTTGGAGAACCCTGGGGTTAAACAAAAGTTCATGTAGTACTCCTTAAGTCATGTAAGTCAGGGTACATGTACGTGACGAGTTATGTATCTTTGCTACGTGTGTTTATGCATTGTCATTTACGTCACTCAAATACCATCTTGCACATCGTTTGCATCACATTATCATAAGTACTGCAAATCAAATACATGTACGTCACAAAGGCCCATGGATGCATAGAACATAATTGAAAGGTGCAGCATGGTGCAGTGTGTCACATGTGTAGGCAGCAACCTCTCAATCTCACATCTGGCAGGAAAGCTCACACAGTAATCAAAGGTTGCACAGCGATGATTCATTTCTTGTGGCATTAAGCCACAACTTTTATGTTTTGCAATTATTAACACAATATAACAAAACAATTGTTGACTGCTGTCATGCAGTTTATTGTTTATTCCCTCGAGGATGCATAGCACCCTAAGTTTTGCCAACCTGACAGCAGTCAACAATTCAAATACATGTAACAAGTATTTAGCAAGACATGTACACTGAGGGTTCTCCACTTGGGAAAAATTAACGCGGGGCGACAGCGTATCAGCAGTGAATTTTTCCATACATGTCACGTACATGTACATACATGTACAGGGGTCAAAATTAACTTGTTTTCGTGGTAGCTAGCAGGACCAGCACTTAAATAATTCTACTGGTCCTGCTGAAAGTTTGGTGGTCCTCTGGTAGCTCACAAAAAGGTGATTGTTTATATTTGTCCCTCGTGTCCAAACAACCCAGGTTAACTTACTTCATTCTGTCCAAAAAAAACAATTGCTTGCATGAAAATGAATTAGAAATCACTGTCATCCTCTTCTTCATATCAGTGTCCAGTTCTCTGTCCTCATCCGTGGTTTGTTCCTCCATCCACATGTTTGCAAATTTACCAAACCGTAACTTTTGAGCAATGAAACATGCAGTGAGCTGCACACATGCACGAAATAGTTCACTACGATATGACTGTACATGTAGGTGGATGAAAGGCCTGATTTAGTCCGTCTCTCTCTAACTACATGTACCGTCTGACAGGGCTCGCAATTTTTTTTTTTTAAATGTAGTTGCCCTTCGGGCAGGGATATTTAAAATCTGGTTGCCCGAATTCCATTTGCACCAAAGTACGAAGCTAGCAGCAGTTTGCTCTAATCGGTCGAGTGACCGAAGCCGCATTGCAGACGTTGGATAGCTTATTTTCCATGCTTATGGCGAACGCTGGCCCATGGCTTTTAAGCATTGTACCTGTGGCTGAAAATTTCAGGCGAAGTATGCGTTCTGCAAATAAATGTCGCTGCACATGCGGTACAGGTACGAAGGCTGTGCTCGAGCCTGGGCACCGGCAGCGCTGTTCATGCCAATGGTTCGACCAGACGTACATGTACATGTACCGTACCCATGGAGCTACATGTACATGTATGTACCACAACTGCACGCACGCACGCAGTGAACTTTTGAATGTCGATCTTTTATCGCCCCTGTGCATGGTGCGGAACTTTCTACAAATAATGCCGTGGATTAAAATATAGTGTAAACAAATCAAGTATTGCCAAAATTATAGTTGTCGTAAAAAGGTAGGCTTGCCCGTTGGGCTGGCAACCTGGAACATTTGGTTGTCCGACAAAATATTTTGGTTGTTCCGGGACGTCGGACTACCGATTTCGCGAGCCTGCCCGGCCGGGGCGTCATTATCCTATTTTCGTAGAATACGCAAAGGCGCTAGTACTTCATTACATTGTAGTTGGGACCCACACATGGTGAGTAACCGCAATACGCATGTATGGAGAATTTTTTAAGAAGTACAACGATCCGATTCACACAGCGGGGCACTGTTACACATAGAACGGGGCACTGTGCAAGCAGCGTGAGGTTGGAAGTCTACGTATGCAGCGGACACTACATTCTCACTACATGTACGTTCCGTAGACTTAAATTCCAGTCTGGGATGTACGATCATATTTTGTTGTCTGTGGTGCCCGTGTTGTGCAAGCGCTGATCGTTGAACAAAATATGACCATAATGACTTTATGTCAAGTCTATCAGCGCTGCAGCACACGGTTGTGAGTTTTATGTACTGGGATCTGGCCCATGCCCACCGGACTATCGTTTTTACTTGGATTCTTTGGCAGATCATTTTTGGCAGATCTGGTGGTCCTTCTAAAGTTCTATATTTCCACTGGCCTCGGACCACCGTTAATTTCGACCCCTGATGTATATGTACTGTGCCGTGTTGACCGCTTGGTGGCGTGCTAACAACATGCATCCTCTCGAAAAGCCACCGCAGCTGACAGGGGGCGAAAATGGCGACATCGGCAGTGGCTAGCTCGAATATCCTTTCCGTTTCAATCTCGCATTGTTTGAAATCCCGCATTCACGATACTCACTGAAGACAGGGCATGTTCTAAAATGGTTCAAAAATGTGGTTCATCAAATATTTATCACGGGGCGGAAGATATATGACGCGGGGTGGCGAGATGAATGCGGGGCGGCAAGATGAATGCGGGGCGGTAAAAAAATTACACGGGGCGGACCGCCCCATGAAAACCCCTCGTGGAGAACCCTGACATGTGTAGAGTATATATACCTGGACTGTGTGCGTTTGATGCAAGCATCCAGTCTATCTGGCATAACCTTTGTTTCACCACCCTGTCATGTAATCAGGTGATACTCAAGTTGCTCCTGGAGATCACTTGAAGTCATCCACCCTCCCTCAGATCATGCGACAATCATACAGATCTACAGGTACAAATGGAGAAAAGTGAATTAAAAATCAACACAAAACAGTCGCAGGATTCTTTGGTGGTTCTTCACGATGTGCCCCGTGGTCAAACACACTGACACTGTCAAACGAGCTACAAGTTCAAACAGAAAAAATGCAGGTCAAAAATGCCTAGAAGCAGTGTGTAGTTGACTGCAAATACATTAGCAGCAGTGCCAATCTTGATCCCATCAACAAGAGGAATATATGTACATGTACATGTACTTGGACCAAAACTCCTCCCTCAGGGTAACACATCATCCAGTTTAATAGGAAGGTTCGGCCAGACAAGAAACATGTCACAAACAATGATGAATCTGGTAATACTGTAGTAACCAAGCTGATTGAAATAAACACCACACACTGAGAAAAAGAGAGCGCCAGCATGGTACAGTGTACTGTA
>JAULKO010000001.1:299733-329489 GCA_032356045.1 Mediaster aequalis | reverse complement strand
AAAAGTGGTCACCGTTAGTTTGGTTTGGTTGGGCCCACACTCTATGATAGAAACAATTACGATTGTACAAACGAGCTGCAATTGTAAAGGGTATAGTAATATCATTTTGTTGTTTTCTTGTAACTCTGAACTGTCTTACTTTGGTTTGTAATTGGTGAAGGCTTCATGAACATGAAGTTGACAAGCACTGCGCAGAAGTTTGCCGCGTGTACAACGTACATTTGTACGTGTACGTGCTGTGGCAATGCACGAGTGGTGGTGGGCCTTGCTAGCTGGCAGCACGGGTAACTGAGAGCCGAATTTTAGGGTTCCGTTGAGGCCCAGTCACGGTCGGCTGGGCACACGTACGTACTCAGTCGTCTCGTCCTTGGCTCGATGTCTTTGTGCACCTCAACAATGACCAACACTGATATCTGTGAATTGGAAATGGGGGCTTTGAGCACCGCACTAAACGTTAGTCCTCAACACAGATGTGCTTGCGTGCATCAATTGTTCCCTTGGTATTTTTTTCCTCCCTCTTATCTTGCCAGTCTGGCTATGCATGAGTCGACACAATGCTCATCTTTTTTTGCGTTTCTTTTTGTTTGCATACGTTTTGTGTCCTTGAACTCTTACATAAAAAAAGGTCCCCGTGCATAAAGAAAAAAGGTCCGTTTTATCCCTCAATTGTCAGTATTACTGCTTCTAATCTTCCCAAAATAGACGTCAAAATTGCTTATTGCAAACTGTATTTTCCTTTGCAGTGAGAACGGTTATGCAGACTATTGATTGTATAAAACCCCAGAATTTCACCAAGTCATTTCTGTCTCAATTTGCGAGTGTTATTTTACGTCTTGACGATATGTTGGGTTTCACATAGGCCTACTTTATCACATTGACGTCCATATAAAGCGTACGAGCTGTTTTGTCATGAAGATTCCAGGGCCGCTATGATTCACATTGCAAAAATTACAGATGGTAACAATAATTGACGTTTCTTCCACCGTTCCTTGATTTGTTCCCCTCAAAATTAAACGCACCTTCG
Organism: Mediaster aequalis; assembly: GCA_032356045.1. NCBI lineage: Eukaryota > Metazoa > Echinodermata > Asteroidea > Valvatida > Goniasteridae > Mediaster > Mediaster aequalis. The sequence continues at coordinate 328,465 of JAULKO010000001.1, read as the reverse complement.
TATCATCTTCTTGTCAAACACGGACACGTTCAATATATTTCCCCAACTTCCACTCATTGAAGAATACATACATTTCGAAGATGTGTTTTTGTGTACGGAGATCGGCCATAAATATTTAGACAGTTTTATCGGAGGGTTCCCCGCCAAATTTACTCGCTGATTAAATCGTGCCGGGAGCTGCGCGTATTATGAAGTGCAGTGTTGACTGATCGGTGTGTGCAGTTGCCAACAGGCGAACACACCGCGGAATCCAAAACCAGATTATACCAAAAAATTGTCGTTCCGTCTCGACCAACGTCCGGAAGACTTTGTTATGCTAGACCAAGTCCAAACTTGTTGTATCATTTTAATTAAAACATATTGTGTTATTGATATACATTTTGACAATACCAAACACTACATTCACAGAAAGAAACTTCCATGGTGCTAACAATTTGCACGAAGGTGTTCTTCACTGAAGAGAAGATCTGTACACTGTACTTTCGCGTTCTACTTACATGGACGGCTGTCGTAAACCACCGATGCAGACTTCGCGGTTAATACAACGAGGCAAACCTTCGTAATTAAAGAGGGCGTTTGTAAAGGTTTTATTGTCCGTGAATTGGCTCATTAAAGCAACAACCGGCACCGTTGTGATTCTCAGCTGACTCACGCGCATTGCGCCGCGGAGGATGCCCGCTCCACGCTGTATACGCCAATTTACTTCCTAAGATCAACATGTCGGGCTGAACTTGGCAGAGTGCGTACGAGACTGAACAAAAATCACAAAGGTTTATTTTTTTTCTCTTCATATTTTGCGTGACTGTAGACGGGCCGATGGTTCGAGCAATCGAGGTGGTTTTGTGCGCGGTCTTGCGTACGCCTCCGCCGGGCCGCCTCGCCACAGAAGTAATCAGATTCGCACGCTCCACGCTCAAGAAACCGCCGGGCCCAAATGATGTGGCCATTTGGCCCGAAAATCATCCCATCGCCTGGGCATGTTAATCACATCTGTCGAATCGTAGCGATCGGGTCGGGGGGGGAGGGAGGCAGACCGACGGCTGCCATGTGAAAAAAGACGTACCGCGGCACTTCGCGCCCGGGACGTGACGAGCTATCCCTGCGATTAATTAGCAATCCATCCGCCGCCTGCAATCCGGCGCGATATTCTATTACATGAGCGATCCCTCTCAAGTAGCCTCCGAATTATGAATGATGGGCTTAGACGGCAAATGCTTCATTGTAAGGGCAAGACAATGCATCTTGTAGTCACGTGTACTCTGTGTCCGTTTTCATTAACTTTTCTGCGTATGCGTATTTCGTTCATTCGGGGGTGGGGACCACAGTTTTGCAGAGCATTTTTTTTAAATGACACCCCTTCGGCCTTCACATATGAAAGCTTGTGTCAACGCCACCTGGTCTCACATGAAAAATTAGGTCCCTTTAATTTGTGACTGAAGAACAAATTATTGTTTAAGTTATCTCGGTGTTGTCGCTGTTTCTGTCCTTTCCTACGTGGCTGTGCGTTTAGGCATTGGACCCAATCATCTGATCATGTACGGCAACATAATTTAGGCCCACAAAACATGTCGAAGGCACGCGTGCATCATGTTTTCGTCCGGGGGCTGTTGTAATGCCATTTTTCAAACTCCATTTTTCAACTTGTCAATCCTATGAACGGAGCTGGCTTGCCCTGGGGTCAAGTCTTCATTAAAAGACTTTGAAATTGAATCTTCTGGGGGGGGGGGGGGGGTGGTGTAGTACATGTACACTCTTGCCTCGGACAATTGCCAATTCTCAAAGTTGCTTTTTTTCTATTAGGCACCTGTGTGTAGAAATTGAGTGTTACGTACCTGTATGTATATGTACGTTCGGAGCGTTTGTATACAATTTCGTTAAGATCAACTAAATAGATCTGCATAGAGATTGAGTGTTAAAGTTTGGATTTTTGGTTTTAACCAGAGCTCAAATTAATTTCTGTAATGATGCCGCCAAACACGTAATGTCTGTGAAAATGAGTTTCTTTTATCTGGTCATTGGATGTGTGGATTCTCATTTTATTTCAGCAGGTCTTGAAATTATTGAATAATGATTTTTACATGTTTATTTATTACATTTCTTTACCAAGGGTATATGCTCAAATAGTTAAAGCTGGTTTTCATTGGTCTCTGCGTGTAAATGTTTTGTTCCGTCCTAACAACTGGCCCTTCTTTTTGATCGATAACGTGATCGGTTCACTATCGATGCGATATAAATTAATGTCAATCTGTCGCCTTAACAGGCTGTTCGGAACGAAATGTGCGAAGTGCAGCCAGGGTTTCGACAAGAACGACTTCGTCATGCGAGCGAGGAACAAAATCTACCACATCGAGTGCTTTCGCTGCGTGGCCTGCAGCCGGCAGCTGATCCCGGGGGACGAGTTTGCGCTCCGGGAAGACGGGCTTTTCTGCAAGGCGGACCACGAGATGCTGGAGCGGAGCGGGTGCGGCGGCGCGGGAGACGGCACCGTGGTCGTCAGCAACGGCGCGCCCAACAACAACAACAATGGCAGCCACCGAAACTACATGAACGGTAGGTTTGAGAGAGCGGACGAGCCGCACGGGCTCATCATCATCATCATCATCATCATCATCATCGTCACCACAGAACGGATCAGGGAAGGGATTCAAATCCTAATGTGTTTATTTGTGCTGGGAAACCATGAGTCATTTTGTCTCGTGTGCTCACCATACACGCATACACATTGAGCAATATTCTGTTGACAGTGCGTATTCCTTCTGCAGGCCCGTAGCCGGGTGGGGATGGGGTTGGGGGTCGGGGTGGGGGGGGGGGGGTCGGACGACCCCCTGTGTGCCCAAATTGAAGAAGCACCAGGGACGTTGGTTTAGACACCCAGTACTTCGTTCATAAGAGTTGGCAATTGAACGGCGCCCTCAGGGTCAAAAAGAGTCTCAGCCCCCCCCCCCGGCCCGCTTTTCAGATGATTTTTCGGACGGAAATTGTTGGGGATTAACTTTTTAGGCTTTTTTTGGGGGGAGGGGGAAGGTTGCCGACCCCCACGGGGAAAAGTCCACTTTTCACCGAAACGACCCCCCTCTCAAAGTCTGGCAACGGGCCTGTTCTGCATACGTTAAGAAAACGTTGTGCACTCTTCTCAGAATGGAGCATAATGGATTTTGCTGACATGCATTCATAATCTCGTCTCGCATCATAATCAATCAACAACTCGGCAAACAGTGTCATGACGTCATTGTACAAATCATTCATTTCCAGTATTCCATACAAAATATCAAAAACACTTAAAATGTCATGTTAGTATACCAGGGAACATAACAAATACTAACAACTACAAACAATAAAACGATTTTACTTAAGTCGTGAAACATCTTGAAAAGTTGTCGTTCAAGTATATTTCTGTTGAAGAACCAGAATGCCTTGTAAACATGTTCGCTGCCATTTTAAGTAAATCAGATATGAACCTACAATATTGCTTCAGAATTTCTTTATTTAGAATGTAAGAATTACATTAGTAGATATTAATTTCTGTTCGTCGAGAAAGGTTTAAAATGCAACAGAGAATTTATTCTTACCATAACATTTACATCTTTACTTTAATGTTATGGTCTTTAATTACCGAGATCACAAGTTTGACAAGGCTAAGCGCCTTTCTGTTGGTTAAAGGTGAGCATTAAATATTTCAGGAGTGCAGTGTAGATGAAGAATTGCTCTTCATTCCAGCCTTTGCGTTGCGTCGTTAACGCGTGCACCTTTAATGCAAATCCACGTCCAAAACACACATCCTAAGAGATCGATGATTAAAATATGAGATTATATGCAACTGATTCTCGACTGCCGCGGGCAGGCGGTGCCATTCACTAAAAATCGATACTAATTAACAGGCCGACCTTGTATTGCGAGTGTACCCGCTCCGTCAATAAACGTTGCTTCAAGTTTCGAGACTTAGAAAATGATATTCGTCCGAAATCGGATATTCGGTTTTAATTTAATCGATTCTATGTGTCGCGTGCATTAACGCGGACCAGAATTCAAATGCCGAACCACATTTCGATTTATATTGCAATCAGCACAAAAATAACAGTCAGTTTCCGCCACTCCACGTATCAACTCAACAATCACAAACAATGCGAAATTTAAAGTTTAACCTAAGATAATTGCGAACCTTTTGACAAATTTGACCATTAGCATTGATTAAAATACTCACGTGGAACAAGTTTAACACATCCACAGGACACAATTATACCAAAGTGCCGTTTTGTTTTACAAAAATATACTATTTTGCCTGGTTATGTTGTTGTTGTTGTTTTTTAATTGCTTGTATGTGTGCCCGTTGTTTGATTTGTTGTCTTTCGCACAGCCGTTCATCTACCTTCGACCTTCCATTTCAATTTATCAGGAAAAAGTTCCGATTTCTAGTAATATAAATTTAGTGGCAGTCTGTGCGGTAAAGCCATACACATGTACTGTGCATGCCTAACCCCATGCGTGCGTCGCTGACGAACTGTCCCGGGCGCTCCGCGGCACTTCTTTGTCAAGACCAATAACCAACCCAATCAAAAATATGACTATTATTCCAACATCAAACATACGCGAGCACGGTCATCTACAATTTCCAATTCCATATACGAGAGGTTTTTTTCTTCTCCCTTTCTTTTCTTTTGGTCTTTTTTTTTTTATCGGTAGAACGGCGGCCGAGCCCGAGCCACCTGAGGCCCGCGTAGCCCCGTAGCGTGACCCGCTCAATAGGAGTCGAGCCAGCGGTGAGATTGTCAAACCGTGGGCCCGGGTATATACCGCGGCCAATATGTCGCGTAATCAGTACCGCAACCACACGCTCACACAAAAAACGGACTCCGGTACACATATTCATATCCCAAGACCAATCTTAGCCTCCCCACTGTTGTTGTTTTGATGAGTTTTTTTGTGTGTGTGCGGCCTTGCCGTGTTGGACAAGAGGAACTCAATCACGGCAGTGGGGACAACATATGGGGGATGTATAAATGAAGCTCCAGCCTGCTCGAGTCCCAAGGGAAATAGGCAGCCAATTAGAATTCACCGATGTCGATTTAATCGCATTAAACCGATACCGCTTGATCAGAAACATAATAATGTATAAAATCTGCAATTACGGTGACACGCACGTGCACATTTGAACACATATTTGGGGGAACCGACGTATATATTTGTATTTTTGTTGGCTGAAATTGTGCGTTTTTCCCCTTGCTGCATCTCCGATTCGATGCCAAACTCAATCTGCTTGTGGTAGTTGTTTTTGCCGTTTCGATATCCTGTGAATAACGGTGGCGTTGTTTGTTTAATGTTCAATGCAGTGCCACAAAATATGCTTCGTGTTGTATTTATTCCATATTAACACCACTTCTGTTCACAAATGGTATTGCTGTTTCCATTTTGTTTGTGTGTGTGCATTTCGTCATGATTTAAACTCGTCAGGCTATTTACATGTTCTTATTTCAGATTTTTTTTTCTTCACATGATTACACATCAATCATTTTGTCAGAATACAAATTGCAAACAACCGGCTAAGCCTTTCTGGCATTGTGTGGAATTCTTTGTAAACAAACTGGTTTCACATGAATTGGAACAAGAAAATACACTGTGCCTAAAATAGTGCATAGAAAATCCACCATCTGCGATCAAAAGAGATAGAAAAAAACCCATAAGCAGAACAGAACAGAACAGAACAAAAACGCACGCGCACGATGGTTCTCGATAAAGTACTTGGCGCGCTTTCTGTGTGCCTGTCGTCTGTCGTCACCCCGCATCCTGCGGCGCGACCACAGTGCGACCGACGGCACATCCCCGCTCTGCCATCGTCATGCTAGTCTTGTACTTTTTGCAACGGATATCAGGAGAAGGGAAAGTTTACATCGTTTTGGAGTGTGTAGACATGAAACCACTTCATGACTCCACAGTCGGCATCGGAGCAGACCAGGCGGATTGAGAGAACTGTACTAGCTTGGGACTTGAGCCAAAATGGAGGACCTCGTTGTGTTCTGTTTGCTCGGTCCGTCTGGCTCCGGGGGAGACGCGTTCCCTTTAAGCACGATGAGTGGTCTAGCCACCAGCCTCCCTCCTGCCCGTCCGGTGCTGGCAGGTTCAACTTCCCACGGCTCTCATCAGCTGCTCGCGACGGTGACGCGATCGAGCCGGACTTTATTTGAACCAGGCCTTGGAATGCCCTGAATGGGTCATCGAGCGGCAATCTTCTCTTTGTGACACAACCACGCAATGTCCCGCAACCCCGGATCGGGTCGGCCTCAATGCAAAGTGAAATCGGAGGAAAAATGATTATAAATGCCTCCAATTGGGTTAAACATCTCGTCTCGAGTGCGTAACGTGTGGGGCATGGAGTGAAGTCACTTCAAACATCATTTCTGAATTTAACAGTAAAACAGCAAATTTGGTGCCATGCCCCGAATGTTTTCAGTCGTTTGAAAAAAGTTGTTTTTGTTCGACATTAATTAAAACATGTTCCACAAAAAGTCTGATATGCTATGATTTTTTTGAATCACATTATACCCCGATTGGTGTCACTGTCATAATCATAGCCCGATCGCAGGCTTCCACTCGACCCCGATCGGGCCATCCTCTCATCATTTCCCCCGGTCAGAGCTCACCGCGTGCTACCCATTGTCGTACCCATCGTTCAATTAACAACTGACACCGAGGGGCCTAATTGGCGATCGTGAGCAGCGGGGCGGTGGACTTTATTCCCAATCAGGCCGTTCTCGATTGGTTCTTGACGCGCTGGGCTCGCCTTCGTGTCTGGGCTCGTGTGTCATGCACGCCAGAGAAACACGATTTTAGTCTCTCAAACCGAAGCTCGAGTCAACTTTGCGTGCTGACGAAGTGAACCTGTTCTGCGACCAGATAGGCTGAACAATTTCTTTAGGTCGGGTTTGTGGCCGGAAACTATAGTTTACTCGTCCAGACAGTTATAGCCCTTGTACACAGAATCGCTTGCGTTCTTAAGATTTTAATCTTTTCGCGATTTTGGATGACGTGCATTCCACGGCATTGGTCTCGAAAAATCCCCTTTCAGTTGTGCACGTGATCTCGCGGGATTTCATTTTGACCTTTTTCTAAAGCAAAATATTAAAGTTATTACCCTCATAATATACATGTAGTACAGACTTGTATGAAAATGGCGCCCCAGTCCGCGTAAAGCATCGCCGAACCTTCCTCAAACTATCGAGTCATAGCGGACAGCTTTTTTTTCCATGGAGTTGTACATTATTTTCTCGTTCAGGACGTGTGGTCTTTCCTGCTGAAAAACAAACACATCTTTCCCCCGACCCTTCGGGAATTTATGTGCGTTGTGTCCGTATGATACAATGCATTAACACAGATAAAAAATAATTAATTGACCCGTTGCCATGGCACCGGATAGCTTAACACTACCGTGGGAATACACCCTGAGAATCAAATCACAATTTGCCATCAACTGGGTCAGTGTCGAAACCCACTTTTATTGGGCGCTGACCCGTCACCTTTCCCAAAACGTTTTCCACGAATAGGCTTACGTCTCACGTCCTGCTCGTTGCATTAGACATTCACGGATACGTGTTTTGCTTGTGTTACCGATGTCACCGTCCCCTAAAAAAAGAGAGAAAAAGACAACCGCTCATCGGCGAACCCAGGGGATCGGTATAGTACGGCAGCCGATATTATTCATTGTGTAACGGGGGGAGTGGGGTTGGTGTGCCGTGTACAGCGTGGTGCTCATCTCGCATCCATATCCCAGGAGTCGTTCGTCGGCGGTCGTCACGCATCGCTGGCCTGCTCGTGTCGCCGGGGCTGTGCCAACATTTTCTCCCTGATTGGCTCCGGCGGACGCACGGGCAGAACGAGTCCCCACGGACTTCAAAACGAGAGACAGAGAGAGAGAAAAAAAGACTACTGCAATATACAAGGAGCAAGAGGCATCATCACTGAAACAAGACGGAGTCGCCACTCGGGCAGATCAAATACCCGCCATAGGTGATACTCAAAGCCTGGCCGCCCGCTGTATTGAGAAGAGAATCAATTCGAATTTAATAATATACTCGCCTGACTGGGGATAAAGGGGGGGGGCATGTCGACGGAGGAAAGATTTATATTCCTGATGATCAATTATTAAAGAAAGCGACATATGGATGACGTGACCTGACATTGCACTGCCCTCTGTTGATTAATGAAAGCCTTAACGTCCACGATGAACGCGCGTTTAGCGGTTAAATAAAGATACCATACATAACATCTGCGCATGGCAACTGTTCTTATTTGCGTCGGAATTGAAGCAAAAAACCTGCACTTTTTTTATGCACACATAAACTAACAGAGGGCGTCCACGATATTTGAAACACTTGTGACGTCTTGAGTTTGTAATGCATACACACATACCTTTACTGAGACCAGTTGTTAACAACAATGGACGTCTAGCCATTTGTCACAAAAAGTATCGAAGGGAATGCTTTTCAACGAGCTGGGATTGTGTTTATGCTACTCATTGCCACTTCTTCTAACAATATGGGTTGGCACTGCCAACAAAAATAGCATTGTCTTCTTTATTGTCCCTTTGTCATTGTCACAGACGATGACCTCCTTATCCCCTCCCCGACGGGACGACAGACCCGCTCGGAGCCCATGCCGAACCGGACCGTGCGCTCGCACTCCCACAAGCAGGAGAAGCCCACCCGGGTCCGGACCGTTCTGAACGAGAAGCAGCTGCACACCTTACGGACTTGCTACGCGGCCAACCCGCGGCCGGACGCGCTCATGAAGGAGCAGCTGGTGGAGATGACGAACCTCAGCGCGCGAGTCATCCGGGTGTGGTTTCAGAACAAGCGGTGCAAGGACAAGAAGAGGAGCATTCTCATGAAGCAGATGGCCGAACAGAATGCCAACAAGGTAAGAGAACTACTCACTGGAAGTCCAGATTTGTCACCCCCTCCCCCGACAGTTCTGTAGAAAGGAGGAACCACGCCCCCTCCTCTTCCATTTGGCACCCGAGAGCAAGTTCGAAGAAGGGCTATACACCTTTTCCCTGTGGTGTCGCAAGTCATGCTGGACAGCATAGTGTTGTGATGGTAGTGAAGTGCTTATGTGATGGTAATGAAGTGCTTGTTCAAAAATAAACTTGTTAGACTAAGTGTTCTTACACTACATAACCTCCGATGACAGACAGAGAAAGGGAAAAGAAAAGATCCTTTCAGTCCTCGCACGGACTGTCTTTTGTTCAAAACGGTCCTCGCACGTACGAACGTGTGTGCTTAGTCTATGGGAAAAAGTTAAAGTACAGGGACAAAGGAAAACACAAAGCATTGTCCTCGGAGGATATAGTAATGTGTGTGCGTTCGCACGTGCGCTCGCACGTGGTTTGACCTGCCCATAGGATGCATGTACTACGATCGCTCCACGGCGGTCCACACGTGGTGGCATTGTTTACATTTAGCGCTTTCTGGTGACGTAGGTGAAAAAGGTCTATAGTTAACTATTGTTGACAATTAAACCTGGCTAGTCCACCGCGTCTAATCGACCATCTAGAACCAGCCTACAGGGCACGGTCGCGCTGGTTGTCAGTGGCAACGTTTGTCGTGCTAATTACTGTGGCAAATGAAGAGGGGACCAGTGACACAACAGTTGGACTGGCTATCATTCGCGCTGGGACGTTTTGCGCAGATGCAAGGTGCGTCGCGAATCAACCACTGGTTAACCAATGTTCCTTGATCGAACTCGCGCCATGTTGTTATCGTTCCTCTCCTCCACCACCACCTGTCTCCATCTGATACGCCCCTTCCCCTAGTCCAAAATGCCACATTGTCAACTCGGCCAATGGAAGCTAGAATGTTCATAATTCACTCTATAGGCACTGGTCTAGTTTCGATCTTCCTCGGGACCCAGTTTTGAATCCTGATAAGGCGAGGAGTGAAATTTCAGTTTTAGAAGTAGAAGGAAAACCCCAGACAGCATTAGTCCTTGGGGGGGGGGGGACCCGCGCAATCAGGCAGGGACTGAAAAGCAATCCACTTAGTGCCCTTGCCAGGAATCGAACCGGGGTCACCAGAAATGGAAGACAAGGAAAGAACCACTGTACTACGTATCATGATGTAGCGACCTGTATGAATCGAGTAAGGTCGGAAAGGCACGTACATGTAGTAAAGAAAAGTTAGGGTTTTTTTTCACATTAAAAATGTTTCATCAACTTAAAATCACAAGAGGAAACAATCCAGTAGATTCCAAGCTCGGCTCCGTCTCCGTGATAACTAACACCCCGTATCGTGGCATGGCAGACAATATGCATCCGCTCTGTGCACAATCTATTGAGGGAGCTATTTGGTGGTGTAGAGACAGTGCATCTGACGTCACATCAGAGGGCGTGTCTTTGTTCCTCTGCGATAGGCATGAGCAGACGCTTTGTACTTTCGTTGACATTGGATTTAAATAACAAAGCCTGCCCGCTGAGAGGGCGCCCTGTGCACGGTCTCGATGTTGCCACCGACGAGCAAATAAAAGGCACCGGGGAAGTGGCACCACTGTGTGGAAACTATGCGCACTTCCACGCCAGAGGGCCAAAGTGTACGCAGAACGTATACGCGTATATTATACACATATTGACTGGCAATGAGGGCACTAGTGCACGTCTATGCGCCCCGAGGTACTGTGAGTGACCTCACTCACAAGAGGTCACTCACAGGCCCGAGGGGCACATAGACGTGCACTGGTGTACGAATGATGCCAGTCAATATGTGATTTATAACACACCACAATCCACGATATCCAATGAGGTGGAAACTTTCAGAGTTTTATAACTGAACTGTTTTATTATAATTTAACTGTTTTACTTCCGCTAATGAGCACTGGACAAGTGGAACATCACACAAAGTGTACTTTTCGTTGTTAGGATCATGGCGGCCCGTACTGATAGAAGCTGCTAACTTCGTGTTATGATCAGCCTCGACACTTTCAGGGGGCCTTTCACCAGGCAAAAATTGTTGAGTATAGTGCCCGACCGGGCACTGTACTCCAGAAATAGCGCGCGCGCGGCACTTCACGCGCGTCTAGTTCACGCTCGATGCAAATTTCATGCACTAGCTATTAGTGAACCCCACGTGATGCTAGTGCCTCCCACTGTCGTATAAATGTATCGAGATTCTGGCGGATTTTTGCAGAACAGTTTCGCTTCAGCGGCAGCAGGTTATCGGCTAAAATGCCACGTGATGCACACAACTCATGAGGAGTTTCCTCATGACTGAATGAATGCATGAATTTGCTATAAGCTACAACTCTTAATTCAGGGCTCAATCTCATGGAGCTGCTTAGCGCATAATATCACTTAGCACATTTTCCTGCTAAGCAAAAATCAGCCGAGAACCAGTCACAAGCGGCATACATCACATGCAATTTTGATTGGTGACCTGTTTTTGACAAGCAAAATGTTTCTGTGCTGAGCAAATTGTTGTGCTCCCACAAAATAGTCCCACGAAATTGGCCCCTGTTTGGCAACTGTATAGGAATTTTTCCCCTGCCTACTGTACCATTAGCCAGCCATCATTTGTCATTTGTGTACATCAGACAACATCCATCACGGAAATTCCCTTAGTTGTTGTACCTGTGTGCAGCATTAAGAATGAGCAATGCCGCGGAATTGTCTCGTTGAGCGCGTCTCCTCTGACGTCACGCCGACATGAGCCATGTTGGATCGTTTTACATGGGTTCTATAGCTGGACTGATTATGAGATCACTCGGGCCATATTAAACGACCGTCTTTTATCGTAATTGGGAAACAAAATCGGACCCACAAAGAGATTTCTTGTGTGCGCATGCGTGGCCATGCATGCGAGCCTTGTGGGTTTTTTCAAAAGTTAATTTTAAAAAATGGTTTGAATTACACTTGTATACGAACCAGTTGCAAAACAACTTCATAATCTTCTATCGAAAAAGAAACCCAAATTAACATTGCCAAAATTGATTGACGAGTTATCCCTTTCTTTATTTAAGTCCAGTATTTTTTTTAAAAGTCATCTTGAAATGATAATCATCTGGATATACACCGAGTCCAGAACCAGAATGGTTTAGAACAAAAACACTGTGGAAAAAAACCTGTTCGCAGTGCCATTGGGTAAATTTTTAGATCTCTATATCTTCTCCCAACACAACATAACTCTGCTTGTACACGTTTGTTTGTTTGTTTGTTTGTTTGTTTGTTTGTTTGTTTGTGTCTGTCTGTCTGTCCGTTTACCCTTGTATAACTTCCTTTGTCTGTCAGCCATTTTGCTCGTTTGTATTTTCTATGCTCGATTTGGCCACACTCGTTATATTTCTCTCTAATTGTTCCCCTTTGTCTGCGCGCGTACTTGCTTTGTTAATAGTTTGTCCCTTCCATGGTTTGCTGCATCTATCAACGTTTAATTTACCCATTTTCATTTCAGTCTGCTAAGTTGGCCATTTATCTTTCTCATGCCCTTTTTGTTCATAATTGCTTTCTTTTGTATGTAAATTGTATTCCATCAGGAAAATTCTGTTCCACCTCGCCTTTCCCGTCCCCGTCTTTCAACCGTGCAATGGCGAAAAAAGAAAAATCCATCAACTATGTACAGACAATATTATGCTAATAACATGACCAATTTGTAACCCAATTACAACAAGCTGGCTCGTTTTGACTTCTCGTGTTGTTTGTAATACGTCTTACGGCCTCCGGCGCGGTGGGGGAAAAAAATATCTCAAAACCCCTAAGCGATTTGCATATTCGTAAGATAGGCAGCGTAAGGGATGGGCAGCGATCCAGCGGCAGTGATGTTTTCTTAAAGAGATCGCAATCGTACCTCGGGACAGCATTAAAATCGATTCTTCTCTCGTTTTCATTTAAACAAAACCGAATACTGATTTTTTGTTGTTGTTGTTTCTACGTCGTCATCTCAAAAACTGATTTGAACGTGATCGCACGAGTTTTGCCTGTCGCTGCGTTTATGTGCGCTGTATCTATCTCATAACACACACAAAATGTTTTTTGTTTTCGTAATGTTCCTCGAAGCTTATATAAATTATCTTGTTGCATGCCTTCTGTGGCTCATTTTCTAATTTGACTGTTCTTGGTATCATTACGAGAGACTGAGAATGCGAAACGGGGTCTCAGGTTGACCGACGCATACACGCGGTGTTTACGCCGCCTGCCTCCTCTGTGAGCCGGGTTCGAATCCCGCCTGGGCGACTTTAACATGCATGGTATAGGTTTAGTCTCTATTCGCAGTTTCCCTAGAATGCGTATCTTTAGGGTTAGCCTCCCACCTCTATTATGCCTGAACTTGTTTTCGGTGTCTACTCTACGGTTTTCCTCAGGCATCGGAGCCATAAGTCACTTTTGATCATTCATTGGGTTTGTTTCCAGAAGTAATGTACATGTAATGACGTTGCAAATTTCAGGTCAGCCTCCGATCTTTTTTGTGTGGAAAGAGCCTGACCATAAAAAAAACCATCACCAACCGTAGCCATGTTGACAGTGCTTTCTCTACCGACCCCCGCTCTCCATAATATCCCTCCAGTCAGCGCGAAAGTTGAAAATATCACATTCATACCCAAAACCAATCTCCCTGCAGAATGCAATTGATTGCTATGTATATGCCCACTCGCTGAGTCAACAAATGACACAATTACACCCACCCTAATAACTCGATATGCGGCCCGAGCATAGAGGAAAGAACGCGCCGTCTATCGTGTCAGGGACATCCCCTACAAGAAACAAGATCAAACACAAACATCAATGGAATAACAATTGCGATGAAAAACCAGCGAGAGAGAATATACGCACCATAATTGGATGCCCGGAACGAATGGAAGTGGGGCAGACGATAATGACATTATCGCTGGGGAGAAGGGGGAGAAGGGGAAAAAAAGCGGGAAAAATATTGGTCTGAATAATTGAACGGGTTTGATTTGCCACGTGTTGTTTTCGCGCTTGAAATTGACACTGGCGTTGGCTCGGCACACACTTCATTTTCAAAGATGGCCTCGCGGGATGGAAGGATCGTGCGTGAATTCCCATTGGTGGGATCGACATTGTTTGCTGTACTGTAAAATTAACGAAACACTATGCTGTTTAACGTTCGACTCTCTATTATTAAAAAAACAGTCTCGTTTTGGTTTGCTATTGTAACTGAAATTGATCTTAGCATCATTGTTAGTTGATTCCTTTGTAATTTTTGCCAGGAAAGAAGAGAATTTGTTGAGGTCATTCTGGAGCACATTTATGCTAAGTCAATTCGTTTGTCGTCTGTGAAATGGTCTATATTCTTGAAGGCGGCGTACCGCCATGATAATGCCGTCAGGTGCGGTCTTGACCGAAAATTATTGGGCGGGGGGGGGGGGGGCAGGAACTATTTTTCAGAATTTAAGAAAAACGAAAAAAAAAAAAACTTGATTTTCGAACAGTTTGGGAAAATCTTTAGGAATTTCGAGATTTTTGAAAATTGTCGATAAATTTCAGGCATTCTCGAAAATGTTCTTTTACTTATAAAGGCGAAGGGGCGGGTCTTATTTACTTGCAAGCCCTCCCCCAGGGGCGGATCCAGAAATTTTTTACAGGGGGGCAGGCCTTACAGATGTTTTTATCCGTAAAAGCGGGGGGGGGGGAATGAAGGTTGCCGACTGGGGCTGGTCTAAGATTGTTAGTGTAAAAGTGGGGGTGGGTTGGGTGGGGGTGGGGGTTCGACCCCCGCCCAACCCCCTTTTGGATCCGCGCCTGCCCCCCCCCCCAATCGCGTCTGAATGCCACAAAGTCGTTATGATCAAAGTAAGAACAGACCTGACAATTTGTTGTGAAGCTCAATACGTTTATTTAAACAATCGACTCTTGATATAAGGAACACTCTCGCAGCAAAATTATATTAATAAAGGGCAACTTCTGAGGTCCCAGAATCTCTTTAAATCATTGATTTCTGCAGACCTTCTTTTTTTTTGGGCAGACCCCTTATAATAAGGTCATGTTATACCAAGGTAATGTTCACAGGTCCCAGCAACCTTGTTACATCGAGAGTCGACTATGTGTAGAAATTCCTCTGTTCCGACGAAATTCTCATTTCCACTTTAAAAAAAAGAGGCGGTTACAATTGATGATGGTTTGTGTGGTGGCATCAAGGCAAGCAATATCAAAAGCAGACCTAATTTGAAAACAATTCACCAGGCCTGATTCTCCCGAATCAATGCCTCTGGAAATGAGCAGTTTTAATTTCACAGGATATTATTTTGTAGCTATCGCTTCCCTTCTCAAAACGAATGATTTGGGTGTTTAGTGTTGCATTGTGCACCTTTGGCTTGTCCGTGCCGTTCACGTCGCGTTTCAGTTGGGCACCGGCGAGGTTAGGAGTTCTACTTGGTACGAATCAGTTACTGAGGATCAGGAGCAGACTGAACAATGATGTCAGGCCCGCGATGATATTTCAATTCGATGATGATGATAACCAGTGTTGGCGTGTGTTTATGTAGCGTCCTTGCGGTCGGGCACGTCATGATATCGCGCGGGAATCGATTGGCCAGGCTTAGCGCGCGTTTATCCCAAGGCCTCTCGCGGTGGATCCGGCGTTTGAACACGGCCGCGAAACGTCTCCGCGTGACCGCTTCGCCCAAGAAAGAGGGATCCCGTTCTACGCCGAGAAGGGTGTGATTTCCACATCTTCGTTTAATACCAAGCTTCGTAATTATGCTAAACACGTGTTGTATTTTTTACGGATTTTTTTTGTCACAATAGAATTTCTAAAAGTGTACGATTTATGAAAATTGAATTATTTTTTTAGTGAACGATATTCTTTTGTAATTGCCTATTTCTCTAATTCTTATCAACATGACAATTTCAAAACGTTCCAGCATTTATTTGGCCAGTTTGTGTGGCATAAATTACCAAAGTTCAAACCTCCTGCAGTTTCCTGAAACTTTAAGTGGCGACTTTACTTCCTTAAATAATGGAGAGACACGCCTGTTACTTGTTCAAAAATTGTGAACTTAATACTGGAACAAAATACAAGAAATCCGACAGCCGCTGCCGCGATTGCATTGTCTAATGGTGCCAAATGCAAACACGTTTAAGCCCGATTGTCTTGACACTTTAACTAAAAGGGTGATAAAAGAAAAGAAAAGAAAACAAAGGTATAAAAAAAACTGCGTTAACCAGAAGCTGACGCCGCGTATGGTGGACGCTCTTAATGTTGATGTTGTGTATTAAATATTGTCATTATCAATTAAAGGATTTGCCACACACGCCCATATGTTTAAATTATTGGTTACTGGCAGCAAAACAAAGCCTCTTTCAGGAAAGGGTAATTTTCCGATTCAAGACGCACGTGTCATTTGGTCTGGATTGTACTCTGGTCGATACCAGCAACAAAAACGAAACCCCAACCGCGTGGATCTCGTCTGCGATATGCAGTACATGTATGACCATACAAGATAATTTACTAGTAGGGTGGGGTGGGTGGGTGGGTAGGGTGCTGTACATGCGACAAGGGGGGGGGGGCACAAAAGTGGCCCAAACTCAAGTTATGCATCAGCGCACATGGACTATATTGGTAAATAATAGCTGCACGATACACTGTACACACAATAGTGAATAGGCATTTTGTTGGTGCCAACTCTATCAATGTTTGAAGTTGCAAATATCCACACACGGCCGGCTCCGCTGCCCGCTTCCCTCCCCTTCCCCCCTCCTCGAACACCCTGTCGTTTTTCTTAAGGGAGGGGGAACTTTCAAGCATTCGAATTGTACAGAATTGTCTTCAAGACGAGCGTACTAACCCGAGTGGCGAGTTGGAAACATACGGTTCTGCATAGCACGCTAAACTCGCCTGATATTCGCTAGCCACGCTAGTCATTTTCTGGCTTAGTTTGTATACGTACATCTGATTTATAAGCTCGTCATTCATTCCCGCGGCCGATAGTTCTTAATCGCATTGGCGAGTTCGGGTGCAAGTTTAATCTTAAGTTACCCCTTTCCCAGCCCCAAAGAAGAGATCTTTGGGTTTGGTTTGATGAGGTCAGAGGTATGCAAGCCACTGGGACTGGATTCGGGGAAGGCGAGTGTCGAGGCTTCTCCTGTCCGTCTTAAAATTGACAGTATATATATGTAGTTATTTTGCTATTCGTTGACATGCCTTTGCTTTGTCATCACGGCTACTGCACGTATACACTCGACAGACATGGTAACTTATGGGAAAAAAACACCGAGCTTTGGCCGCGCAGTCCACAATAACAGGAATATGTATCCCGGCCAAAAAATCATAATTTATAAAACTACAATAAGTTAAGTAAACAGTTGCCAAATTCGATTAGACGTCCGCAGCTTCGGAGACCAAACCCCATTTCAAACATCCCCCCGGTACCCCTACGTAAGGTAATTTGCGAGAGTGGGCCTACATTATATTGAATCTTGTCGACCGCATGCCGGATTTGATGCCACACGAAGCCCCGTTTGAATCAAGAATGTTGGGGAGGGGGAGGGGGAGGGAGGCGGTTTACTAGTTAGAACGGAATCGAACATTGGAGATCAGGAATTGTGTTGATGTTTTCGTGCACATATCCCATAACAATCCAAATAAGACAATAGGAGTTGCATGACAAAGACAATACGTCAAACGTGTGTAATAAACGAGCAGCGCCAGAATGCTTCAGGGGAAGCAAGTATGGCGGCAAATGAGATTGTTCCGGGAGTCTGTTAATTTGCGCAGTGTACATTCAGAGGACAAGGCCACCGCATCCGTCTGCTCCGGCTAATAGCGGTTGACATGGGAACGAACTGTAAAATTCATTGAAGATGCGGGACCTCATTGTCGTTTAATAAGCTGATTTGTGAATATTTCATGGTACTTAGACATGCGATACGCGTTGCGTTAAAAGGTCCCTTTGATCCTTTCCCAGTGCGCTTGGATGTAAAATTGTAGTTGAGTGTGAACACGTTTTTTACTCAGTTGCTATCTGTAATGAGATAGGGCTAATCTGATTTGGTTTTTAGCTTTGATAATCTTGTTTTAAGCTCAGGAAAGAAATGTTTTATCGATTTGTGTTGGCCTTAAATTGACATATTTTTTTTTATCCTGCCATGTGTGCCGGTGATATGTTAAGCCATATTAATGGCCGCCACGTATATTTCATCGAGAAACCCGAGAATATAACGAGGCGAAGAGGAATTTACGAGCCGCAGTTGCGGTCCCAGCGGGGCCGTTTGCAGGGGGTGATGGCGCTTGACTCGCGCCGTCCCCCCTTCACGCCTCTCGCCGATGCCGGAGCCTCGTTACGCGACGAGTGACGGCCACAGGCTAGCGTGTTTGAATCTAGTGGTGTTGCTGAAGAAGTTCCCTTCAAGGTGCAATTTTTCCCCTCTCACTTGCGTGTTTATCATACCTCAAATCCGTTCTGCGTCCCTTCTCCTCTTCATGTCCATAACACGGCTTTTATCACTTCGCAAAAGTCAAAACAGTTGTAAGAGAAGTTTCCGTGTACGTATTGGGCATGTACATGTAGTACAAATGCGAGTATGGGCCACACATTTGACTACGGTCTCTGGAATCCCCAGAAAATGTATCGTTTGGGCTTAGTCGTTTTGTTACAGCAACATTCTTGCAATAATAAAGTGTCATCAGACAAGCCTATAATCTAAACGTCTAAATTATAATTTCTGTGCTTAAAGAGGTAAAGCAGAGATTGAAACCCATATTTGTCATGTCAACATATCCGTTGCCTGCCAGCCACTTTCTGATTAAAATCAGTAGAGGGCGCTGTCCACGGAAGCATCTACATATACAACACGACCTTGCGATGTGTAGAAAGCGCCTCGCCACATAATACGAGCTGGTTATGACAGATTTTATTATGACCACACAAAGAAGGCGGACCCCTCCCCCCGCGTCTTGCATTAACTTGATCTCTGACGATGTGTCTGGCCTCCGGCCCACGCGGCTAATTGACCCGCGCCGAGTTAGCGCATTAGCGCTCCCCCAAGATTACCACGCATTATGCTGAGCTGATTCCCGAGGCCAGACTAGTCCATATATTTCGAGAAAATACCCAAATGACAACATCGTCAGCGGGCGCCAGGCCTATATGCCCATGCGTCATTGCCGCTCGTACAAGTTCAATTTCTCGTCCAAGTTGTGCAATGATCTTTGAAAAGCGTGTGATGTTTTAATTCAATAAAACTAACAATGCATTCTGACATTGCGCACTCATAGCAAGCATTGCTCATCAATCGCCAGTACTCGTATAAATTAATTATCCTTTCTGATTCTTTCAAGTACCTCTCGAAGTAATGACCCTCATGTAAACCAACTGAGACGAAATCGAGGGGGCATAAAATTATCGCATAAGCGCGATATTGAGTTTCCTTTTAAACAATTCTTATTCTTGCGAGGGTACTGTGAACTCATCGCCGGAATGATGACCAGAATGATTTGCAAGCATGGGCTGTATACGCCTTCATTACGAAAATACCCCCATTGCATGCCCTGAAAATGGCGAGTGACGCAGAGTAACGATTTAAGGGCAATCCTCGCTTCTATTACACGTAATTACTGCACGGCTGCGCTCGATCTTGATGAGTATTTCTTTATTGCGTAGGTCTATTGCAGTTGATGTATGAAATCGGCTTCATGTGACCTGTCAGTGTCAGACACCCATGCGAGTCTTGTGTGTGTAGAAGCACACGGGCGCTACGTTACAAGTAACTGTATTGACAACGCATAGATGGATTCATTCAAAATAACCCTCTGGGAGGAAAAAAAGTACACCACCCCTGTCACTTGGCGCTTAAAGGTTTAAGTGGTTGAATCTTATTTTTTCTTCTTCAAATCTTAATGAAATAATCGCCCTCCCCCGAGGGACGACGTGATTGGTCAGTTACTACACAACATCCCCAGTGACGAACTCGCACTCAGCCGCCAGAAATGCCCTATACGCGGGTGACGTGATGAACATAATGTATGTGGGCAGATCTCCCCGGTGCACAGACGGTTGCAAGTCGCAATATTGCGCGGAGGCCTGCCGAAAAAGGAAGCAGAATGCGTTTCATGTGGATGTTGAAATCCACCATTATGCAAATGTCACTGGAGCAGCCAGTCATGAACCTGTGCCGCCGGTTCTTGGCTCGACCGCCATCTTTGAAAACTGGCACAGTCGTGTGTACAAGGATCCCTGACATTGTAAGGCAATAATATTATAATCTGGCTTTTTTGTCCACACTACATCCTTACCCTGACCACGCCAACCAACGATATCCAACAGTGGGCAATTTCTGTTAGATTTTGTTGGTCTCAGTGGTGAAAAGAAGACATTTTGTTCTCGCTGTTGGATTCTGTTGGATTCAGCAGGCTTCCCGATTCGGTGTCGTTGGATCCTGTTGGATTCAGCTGGGTGCCTCGAGAAAACCAGGAGGTTTTAAAGATGGACTTGCTGTGAAAATGAATTAACTTGTAGGACTACATTTTGTCCTTGTTTTACCCGTCGGAAAGATTGAAGATTGATTACAGTTTGCTTGAATCTCAACAAGCTCCTTTGCTCGTGTTGCCCTTTAAACTTTGGCTGACTGTCCCCACCATAGCCCTCTCCCCCTCGGTGTCCCCCACCCGCTGTGTCGGCACATGTTTCACCCGGGGTCTGTTTCTCTGCTTTCAGGGGATGCCTGACCGTGTGTGGCTAGGTAAACGACCCGGCAGCATCGAGTCTTATCGGGTGGTTCGCGCTGAACGGGGCGTGAGCGATTTCTTCAAAACCCCTCAAATGTGTTTGAATAAGCTAAACACCAGTCGTACTATAGGAATACTAACAGCAGATATCAACATATTACAAACTGGCAAAACTCATTTTTAATATACATGTTCTGTGAAGTGGATTTCCGTGGACTCGTCTAGTGCACTGGACTCGAGATCTGGGTGAGACTACCATGAGTTCGAGTCCAGCGGGTATCACGGTGCTTGTGTTCTTGAGCAAGACACTTTGCCACAAATTGCTTCCCTCCACCCATGAGTAAATGGGTACCTGTGAGGGCAGAGGTGGTTTGATTAGCCCAGTCTGCTTAGCGGGCCGGGGCTGCATACTCTCCCCAGGGAGCTGGGAAGGTTTCAGGAATGATCGATTGGCCTGATGAGCAGGGGTAATAATGTAGTGCCTTGAACGCGATAATAATCTGCGCTTTATAAATGTACACATTATAAGTGAACTGTCTTTTGCACATATCGCTAATTCATTTTAACATTACAGACACAATTTAAAGAGGATTTTTGGGATCAACATTCTTAAGATTAAATCGCATTAATTTAGAAACATCGAAATTGCTTCTTGAATCTGCCAATGACAGCACACGTTTTAATGGCAAACTATTTGAGATTCTTGCAAGTTGTTATTGCGGAATTTGTCAACGTGGATTTCATATTTTCCAATAGGTACATGCACTCCAGCTACCGGAAACAATGCATGACCACACCACCCGGTAAGAAGCGATTTACCCCGCTTTAATTACCTGCGACGCCAATAATATTAATAAAACCCCGGACGGATTAAGCTTCAGCGCGCTTTCCAAAACGGCATGTACAAATTGTTCGCGATGAATCCCGTCGCTGGGATCGATATCTGTTTTGCTGCAAACCAGGCTTGGGAAGCCTTGATTGAATTCTGATTGGTGTTACATTATGACCAGGGATTCCACCAACGCTGACTTGGTCCGCCGACGCCGCGTTTGGCAGGCCTGGCGAGGCAGCCGAGGCGGACGAGACTGTCGCGGTAATCTCCCCCGTAGCTCGCACACTTGCCCCGCCGATGACAAATTGGCATTGTCCGCGTCGCAGCTTCGCTGGGCTCGCTCAATCCCCTGGCTTTTTTTTTGGGGGGGGGAACCGTAAGCCTGGCATCATACACGGCGATTTTCTGTGTGTTTCTTGGGTTGAGCTGCCGAGACCGGGCGCTCTGTGCTCGCTCGCCATCCGATCCAATCGATGCCAACAGAACCGGATTATGATCCCGCAACTTGCAATCCAAACACGTACTCCATTCACTCGAGCGCAGTGACAGAACACGCGCGGCATGCGTCGCGGACTAGTCTCCCAGACATTGATTACCAATTGTTGGCCTATTTCACACAGGGCCTGAAGCTGGGACAAAAATCAGTGCAGAATTGTGCTCTATGATCGGTAGGTTGGTTTTGCAGTATCTGTTACAATCAACATTCACACCAAGCTATTTCTTAAACAACAAAACACGTCTAAAGACAATGGCATGTCGGGCTGTGCTTGCCTATATGCCAAGTACATGTACAGTTGCATAGAGGAAATCAATTTGCTACGTGCACAGTAACGGTTAAACTTGTGTCGGTCGCCGGGTACCAGGAACGCAGAGAATACAGCTCGGATTTCATGTCGGCACCAGGGAATTGTCACTCGATCGATGTAGACCTTCCTCGACGCCTAACAAATCCAAGTTAGCCAACAACGCAATTCTTTAAACAGTAGCTTTGTGAAAAGTATTTTCGCTTCTTATCTCCACTTTCAGTCTGGTCTGGTCAGATCAAAATCTAGTCAACATAACATAATTTCGAGAAAAAAAACATTATTTTCTCGGTGTGACGCGAGCGTCCTTGGCCCGGTGCTATATACAGGAGGCGGTAAGAAGTGCCGTTTTCGCCCACTGGGAGCGAGGCTCGCACACGGTGCGGGCCTGTCGCCGGGAAACCGGCGCGAGACGTTACCTGATCACCGAGACAGGAAACGCGAATCGATTTCTAATGACAGGGCCGCGTGCTCCGACTATTTCTTTCCTCCTTTTTCCCGTCCCTCGAATTTCTCCGTGTGCGAACATGGCCCCCTCGTCCGCGTCTGTTTGCCTTCACTCGCGGAGCTATGGGTTGTAAGTGTCCTAAATACATAGTTACCGGTCGGCCGATCGCACTACTGTATCCGCGCCCGGGTCGCCTTACTCGCTGAACTAACAACGGACTGTCAGCTCCGACAACAGAATACGCCGAACCCCTCCAGTCTGGCCTTTTCCCCCCGGGGCAAGGGAGCACTTCCTCCCGGGGCGTGTCCGGGACGTGCGGCGAAAGATCAGTCCATGATGTTTTGGAAGTTGTGGTCAAACATAATTTTGTCCCGTTGCTGCAAACTTTCGGAATACCACTTCACTCCTTCTTAGATACCCATGCACACACTAGTGATACCAGCATGATCAGGTGTTCTGTTTTGTTTTGTTGTTTTGTTTCTTTTTGGGGGGGGGTGCGCGCTTCTGCCCTGAAGTGGCTTCAAGTTGAAAATAAATCGTACAACTTTCCGTCATTTTGTGGGTCAACATAAAAACAAAATAGGTTCAAAAATACTTTGAGTCCCACATTAAAGGTCATTTCCTCTCACTCGATGAAATCTGCGGATTTAACATGTGCCAGTCCTTCAGAAAAAGCCTGGCGTTAAACGCAACCACGCAGTAAAGTTCAAGATGAGATAAACACTCATGAAGAATCGAGAAATAAATTCGAAGGACCCGAGCTCCCGGGCCAGAAAAAAATGTGCACGCACCATCGGAAACTAAAACACTTGTAGAGTGTACGTATTTTTTTCTTTCTCCTTCTCATCTGAGGGGTGACAACTTCCGAGTTCCGACGACCATGCCAGATGTGTGTACAACGTCTCCGTTTGACCACCGTGCCTGACTCGTCTCCTTCATCGCGTCTGATTAATTCCGCGAATCCCATCCATCATGACTCGTAATATGCGTGAATTCGCCCGCGCCGCTAACGCCGCTGTACGAGAGCTCGTTCACTCTGCCATGGGGCATAGTCCCCCCTCCCGTCTGTCTGTTCACAGAGCCAGGGCTCGTCTCTTCCACTGTGTGTTTGTCCAAACGGTCACCGGTCGACGTTGAGGTGGATCCAGATTTTGTTTCTTTCGAAAACAGAACCGCGGTGTCGATCAGATTTGCCAGACTGTTACTTGTCAGCCAGCTGCCCCTCGACCTGACCTTTAATTTGATCAAAACCGATTCTTGTTATATCATTCCTTATTCCTGATTGGCAAGGGGGTATTCAGTTGGGCGTGGTAAAAACTTGTGCCACTCCCACCGATACATCTCCATCCCTCATTTTTATTTCTCACTTTGAAATTAATTTTTGTTTAAATCAACGACGTTGACTAATAAGATAGTCGTAGTCTATCTGTTATTAACTCTGATACTTGTAACATTTGTAACTGGCGTTGCCAATCTTTTTTTTGGGGGGGGGGGGCTTCTTTTCACGACTTCCTGAACCCCGCCCACAACTCTTAACTTTGTGGGCGGTTCCCCTCATTCATTTTTTTTTCTTTTTACCTCGTAAAGATCCTTGATAATGGCTGATTTATTATACTAAATAAGAGCTCATTTGAACGGCCCATTGTTTGCTAGTAACGCTATTTATTATTCTGCAAACCCAAATTGTGTGTGTGTATTCCCTCCAATTTTCCAATCATAGCCTTTAATCCGCGTTTTGTTTTCACCTGATTTCCCTTCCAAAAACACAAGAATCAAACGTGGAGTGTAATTACGCTGGTGTCGAGCTCAGTCGTGATCATGCTCCGCAATGATTACCCCGTGTCTGCCCGAGCTTGCAAGCGAGCGAGGAGGTCCCTTTGTCCGGCAGTCGGAGGCTCATCCGGGCCGGGCTGCCGTCGTCGCGAGCTGGTGGGTGTGCGTCCCGTCGCTCGTAACTCTTCATTTTCGCGCGCCAGTGGTGCGGCAAATCGGGTGCGCCGCACCGACTGACAGCTCGTTTCATTAGCTGGCTGCGCAGGCGGCTCCTTCGCGGCCGTAATCCCGTGAAGGTCGGAGTCATTGTGTCAAAAAAGCGAGGAATCCCTTCCCCTCAACTGGCGAGGCGGCCTCTGTCCGCGCCTTTTACCCAACCAACCATCAATCCGACCTCCCCCCCCCCCCACCCCGTGCCGGTTCTCGTTCCGGCTGATTTCCATAACCTCCGCATGCTAATACCTGCCTGACGATCAGCCAACCCCCTCCCCCCCGGGGCCTTCCAGTGAAAATTAACGTCATCTCGGAAGCTAAACCGATGTTCAAGGTCAACCGGTGATTAAAGTTTTCGCCATTTTTAAAGATAATTTTGAACTGTTTGTGGGACAATTTCTCCAGGCAACTGCTCAGAGAGAGTGCATATGTACTCTTCGTATAATTTCCGTTACCGGAAGGGCTACCAAAGGGTAAAATGGCTATGCACTTTTGTTAGTCGAGTGAGCGACTTCTTAACACGGAGTTATTCGTGCTTGACATGGATCGCACTACCAAATTAATTCTATCCAATTCTAGCAAAGTTCAAATTCAATTACGTCAGGGCGGTGTGTTAAATAGGCCTAATTGCTATACGCGGTCGGAACAGAGTGAACGGCGTAAGCCACTTGCAGCGTAGCTTGTCAACACGGTATGAACGCGTGATGAATTTGTGGTAATGCGATTCCTTTATGTTAATAGTTCCATTGCATATGCGTGCGCTTTTTAATATTGCACAAATATCAACACGTATACCGAAATCGAACCCCAAAATAACACGTCACATATGAATCAAAATGATACCACGATTTGATGTCATTATGTAGCTTTAGATCTTCTCTTTGAAATGATAGGTCACTCGCCCAGATCAGGTCACGAATTACTGAGCACGAGGTATCTACCCAAAACAAGTCAAAACTGTCCGTGTCCCAAGTCAGTGCAACTACCGGCGAGCGTTCACACTGGTCACCAGTCAACATCACTCAATCCTACACTGACTTGGGACACGGACAGTTTTGACTTGTTTTGGGTAGATACCTCATGCTCAGTAATCCGTGACCTGATCCGGGTAAGTGACCCATCATTTCAAAGAGCTGACCGTAGGCTACATAATGATACTAATTTGGTGATATCTATTTGATTCGTATGTGATATATTTGGGGTTCAGTTCCGGTATATATGCTTTTGCTTGATTCACACTGTGCGCTTTTAGGGCACACATATATAATACACGCGAGTCGAAATGTCAACTGTGGTCAGAATTCCCTAACTCGATTCCTACTTGGACGATGCCACCAATCGGTCGGTCTTCGCCCGAGCAGGGCATTTCCAATAGTAAATAATGTCTACTTCGCAGACCTGCCTGTCTGATCCTTTGCAATTCCGTAGATGTCATAACAGTGTTTACTTACACATTTCATAGCAGCACCGCGTCTCAGTGCACCCCTCAAGGTACCCCTCAAGGTGACAGAATCGGGTTTTTTCTCCTTCAGGAAAGCGGGCCACCCGGGTGCCCCGGTACCCGACGAGGTCCCAAGAAGTACTCGTTTAGCTTCTGGTATTTATTTATTCTCCTGGCCCAAGGTCCCCCCGCTCTTGCGCGACAAGTTTGAGCAAGGCCTGACCTGAAACTAAAGCATACACTTTGGTGTTTTGCACGTACATATCTTGTAAAAGTTGTATGCGTACAATACAATGTGGGCCTATATTATATTGTTCTCTGTTGCGGCCTATTGTCGGCGTTAAAGGGACATTATCAGCCTTTGGAATTTGTCCCAAAATCTGAAACAGACCGCCCTCTAGAGAAACCTGTTTCCGTATGTAAGCTTTTGTGGTCGCCTATTAAAACACGGCCACGGTAGCAATCCAACCCGATGTAGTTTGGTGAGTTTGTAGAATATTCAAAGTAATTATGCCTTAGAACTGAGGTATTGTGAAACCGGTGTTTTTGACAATCGTTTCTTTTTTTCTAACGTCGTGTAGTTGATCTTAACAGTGGGCGCTTCAAGTTTGCATACAAGAGCAAGCTCTATCCCTCAAAATGCTCCATACGAATGTCTGAAATCGCTTCACAATTATTACCCCTGTTCATCAGGCCACGAGTTCAGTTTTACGCAGCAGTTTGAGACCAGCGCAATCTGTTTTCTACCATCACAGGTACCCATTGATACTGGGTGGAAAGAGATAATTCCATTATCCCCGGCGGGTTTCGAATCCCACATACCACCGTACATGAGTCAGACACCGTAACCATTAGACCACTGGCTCTTTTCCACTGCTCCGCGGCCCAGTTGTATTTTCAGTGTTGACAAGTAACATGTTTCGATCTCAGTTTAGAGTTAAATGACTAACCGTGTTTTTCAATCTTTCCTTTCACCCCCTCCCTGTCACCGTTGAATCTGCCTATCTCCTGGCCACCCCCTCACCCCCAACAGGACCCAAGCCGACGGGTCCAGAACTTCAACGGTGTGCCGATGGTGGCTTCGAGTCCGGTCAGGCACGACTCCCAGATTCAGGGCAACCAGGTGGAGGTACAGAGCTATCAGCCCCCCTGGAAGGCTCTCAGCGACTTTGCTCTGCAGAGCGACATCGAACAACCGCCTTTCCAACAACTGGTGAGTTTTCATTTACTTCAGGATAATGAAAATACAATCATTTATAAGCCTTACTAAGCTTATAAATGGAGGCCCTCTTTAGTGACCGTCGGGCCCATTTTCCAAGATGGCCACCTTTTTCAAGATGGCTACCAAATCGATTTAAAAAGCGCAAACTGGGGATTTCTTTTGTTAATTCCTGTCGCATTTTAAATGGATTTTGTTTTAGAAAAGAAAAGAAAAGAAAGGCATGAAGCCTCTAAAAAGGAAGTGGACGGGGCCGTCAAACATTTTTGTTTTGGCCCGAAGCCCTTTTTCTTCAGAGCTCTGAGGACGTACAGAAGTATGGCAATAACAAGCAAAAATGAAAGAAATCTACAGGAATGGTACAAACTATGCAGACACTCAGCCACACACCATTATCGCAATTCAAACCCCTGAAGAGCCCAACTAGAATCTTCCAAACCCAAATCTATCCCAAACCGGATTAAGTGTTTGCGGCCCAAGCGGCCCAACACTGAAACAAACAACACACTCTGGACTTCCAGTAAAAACAAATATGTCTATAGCGAAGCTTTGAACTTAACTGTACAGTTTTGAATTGGCGAATGTGCGTTGTATAGCAAAAGTGTTCGGTATAGCGACGTTCAGTATAGCGAAGTTCCACTTGTACGCATGCACTTGCAAATTTTGCAACTTGTGGTGTGATTTGACGTCGGGTGTTCACGAAAGATGTAAGGTCATTCTCTAAGACAGACTGGTGTTTTATCCTATTGTCAAATTACGAAATCACACCCATGTTTTGAATGAAAAATACAGCTACTGTGTACTGTACTGTACTGTACTGTACTGTACTGTACTAAAACGAAGGTTCGTGTACGATGGAATCTAACATTTCCGCGCGCTACACACCTTAGTGTGTTTGCCTCGCCAGTAACTCCTTGACTACCCGGTCCCTCGTTATTTGCCGTTGGATTTCTTTGTACGCTCTCTCGGTTTTAAAGTATACAGCATTGGTCTGCGCGCAAATTGATTTCGTCGGGGTAGATTTGACTGCATTATACGGTCCTCGCTTCTGCGAAATGAGGGCTTTCTCATGACCGGTCATCGGTCATGGAGCTCGGCCGGCTTCCTTCGCGTGGTTTTTACGAATAAATACACTGTGCGGTAGACACGGCAAATCGAACAGCACGTACTCCGCAGTTACTGTACGAGTACAAAATGGGAAATATTGGGTTCTGTTGGCTGATCTGGCAATTCATTCGTCATGGGGTGGGGTGGGGGTAGGGGTAGGGGTGGGGTGAGGGTAGGGGGAGGGGAAGGGGGAGGGGTAGGGGTGAGGGTAGGGGAAGGGGTAGGGGTAGGGGTAGGGG
>JAULKO010000001.1:206359-217670 GCA_032356045.1 Mediaster aequalis | reverse complement strand
ACGTGCCCCCGTAGTTACGTTACTGTTGTGAATGTATATCAAATCAACTTATAATTCACTGGAAGATACGACGAACGTTTTGTTCCAAGTGCGGAAAATTACAGGTAGTTTGATGGGATCTCTCGGAGCTAATCGCACAGTACGTCATGTGGTATTGTGCATATCGTTTTAGGAAGACAAGAAGAATATTTTTGATTCTTTGAATGAGTTGGTCTACCTGTATTACACTGTGTAATATAGCTTGAATTAAATGCGAGACCGGTGTTCAAATTTTGAAAATCGGCCAAAGGAATCTGGAGTTATACAATTTAGAAAAAAAATATTCAAGCAATCAGGGCAAAACATCACGTCTGTTGAACCAGTTAAGGGAAAAAACGGACTCATGTTTTTTGGCAGTATCTTCCTGAAATTATTTTCGGCTATATGAACTTGGACAAACATGACAATAGGTGAATATAAAACCATGTGACAGACGTAATTTCCGTTATTTAATTTTCAACATTTTGGCAAGATTAATTGGGCTCCGCTAGTTTGTTTATTTTGTAATCAACCACGAATATATTTCTGAAAGTTGTGGTGTCATATCGAACCGATCTGTTTAAGAGAAGACACCAGATTGGGTTGTGGCAGAATACATTTATAATCCAGTCCTCTGGTTTTTAAGAACTACTTCACAAAGCGAGTACTTATTTCCTGAAAATGAAAGCAATTCAAGTGATAATATTCAGGGGGTACTGACACAAAATGTGCCCTAAGTGAGGTCGGTGAACATGTTTCTAAAAGATGGTTGACCCTGAAATAATCCTGGCAGGTTGAGCCACTAGCAGAGTAACTTACATTTTCACAATGATCACCTGGTTTCAAAAATGAGAGCAGGGAACAGCTTGGAAATCATATAATGCTTATAGATGGACTAATTATTTTTACACAGTATTTGCAAACGTTTTTCGTAATGAAGAAGCCTCCGAACCAACGAACAAGCCTATCTCACTTTGCAGTCTTCACTGATCCTTGATAATCCTCAGTCTTAAATTCGTTAATCAGAACATTTTGTCACATCACAACAATTGTTTCATCATCATTAATCCTTGTCTGTTCTCGTCATCTGTACTCGGGCCCTTACGCAGAATTGTCGAAGGGGGGGGGGGGACGTATGCAGGTTTTCCAGACCAATTCTGAATTATCTTTAAAAACTGAAGACAAGAGATGAAAGGGACATCCTTCTATACCAATGGGAATTTTTTTTAAAATGAACAAATGAACCTGTAGGGAAATTTGGGTATGTGTCATTTGCCCCCCCCCCCCCCCCCCACGGAGGGCCTGGTGCTACACGCATTATTTTCAAGACTTCATTTTCCCCGAAGGACCTTTGATAAACTCTGCGTTTTCTTTGAAATAATCAGGAGATGCATCTGCTGGTTCAGCACAAGGTTTAAGTCTCCAGATGGCCTCTGCTTTGGAAATGTGTGACTTCATCCATCGACCATGAGTCCTTTTGACGTTCATACATGTACACCTGCTGCCTCTAATATTGCGATCAGTTGAACATGAACAAAATATGACACGGAGACTTTGACATGTCCTTGCAGAAATGACCGTTGCAGTAGTGTATCCAACTGGGCTTTTGAAGTACGAACTGGTGATATGGTGGATCAGTATCAAAGCACCTCAAATCACAGACAATTAACTTGATTTTCGGTATTCATATTACAAAAACTAATTTAGGTGCGCGAGGACCAATTAGAAATCCTTCCCGAACCGCCTAGGCTTGGCCCAGTCGGTTTGACACACTCGGTTGAAAGCGTAATGCCGCCCGGTTACTCAAGCGTATCGCCTGCGCCAGTCGAGCTGCCTGAGCTACGAAAACGACAACCTAATCATGACTTGTGATTCTCAATAACGTTAGTGTCGTCTGGGGACGTTTCAGCGTTTTTCTGTGGAAAACAGTGGAAAATACATTTACATGTATACATGTATCTTGTTCCGTATTGCCAATCTCTCCGGCTTCTTGAATACCGACAAAAAAATTAAAACATTGTTTTTATCGTTGAAGTTGTCATCGACACTCCCATTGTTATCGTTTACACCGTCATCACCGTTGTCGTCGGTTTCTTCCGTCCACGTTCCCATAACTCGATCACCTTCAACGTTCTAATTATCCACCCATCCCCATTATCATCGTGGGTGTCATTACTTCAAGGGGGACGTAATTAATAGTTGGTCATTATCTAAGACACGTTTTCGATATTTACCTTGTGTAGGCAGCAGATATTCTTCTTAAAGCCGCCATGGATGAAGACGAGGCTGCCCACGTGAGGTACGAGGCATCTCTGTTGTACAAAAACCATCCTAACAGTGCATTCAACGACACACCCAACCTCGTCAGTCCCGAGGGGTGAGTATACAGACGTATATTGCTTGCAGACATTTTTGTTTACCGGCAGAATATGCGCACTAGAGCACGTACGTTCCCCCATAGGGCATTCGTAATTATTAGTATGTAACAGGTGCGGCGAGAACTTAACCACGCCCTGATGAAAATAATACAGGATCGACCCTATAAGCTAGCAACCAAGCGCGCGTTTTTCGTAAGCTAACTGATTTGGCTCGGTGTCACGTACCAAATTAAACAAGTATATACTTTATTTATTGTATACTTTTATGAAGCAGGGCGTAAAGTAATTATACACAGAGTTCAGTGGCGGTGGGGGGGGGGGGATTCACGGGTACCCAAACGTTACGTCTGCCTTTCAACATTTTGTAATACTTTTGTTTGTAGAAATAACCATTCTTTAGCACGACTGCCTTTGGTTCTCCGTACAACAGTGTACCGAGGACGGTTACACGTGCATATCTACGATTAATGGTACACATCGTCATCGATACACGTGTATACGGCACATAACACATGTTATAACATGAAGCAGTACATTTTCATTAGTTTGAAAAAGTGTCAATTAAATTCCTCTAATCCATAAATAAACGAGTATCGTATTTTAACACCAATTAATTTTGTTTTATTTGGCCGTTTTATTACATGAAATTGTAAGCAATTATTTTTGGCAATATTCATTACAATCGAAACGAAAAGTCCTTACTTTCTACACAAATGTTAATGTGCTTATAGTAATTTCCATACACACTTCTCGTTAATTTCAACCCAAAACAACTTTAAGTGACATGCTTGTTAGCAATTTAGAAGTTGACCGTTAACTCGCACCTTGTGTTCACATTAAAGTACTACCCTAAAGTCTGGCAAAAGCTTGTTTTCAGAACCTTTTCTAAACTGTTTTTGATATATTTTGGTATGAAACTATAATGATAAAAGTTAGGAGGGCCAGACGTTTCCTAGTAGAATCTTTCTCAAAGGCTAAATGATACAAAAACAGAAACAGACAAGTATGAAACCACACTGGTACAGATGAAAGGAGTTGGACAAAGGGGAGGTGGACCAAGGAACTTGGTGGGTTGGGGACTGACAAAGCAGGACGGGCTAGGGGGGGGGGGGAGAAACACAAAAGGATCGAAGAGGACAAAAGGAAATGGAACAAAGAGGTGTGAAAGTTGGGAATGGACCGCAGGAACAAGTGGATGGAGGTATTAATTACTGGGGGATAAAGACAGTTTAAGATGCAGAAAGAGCAAAAAGAGAGGAATGAGGGGGAAACTGTGGTGAAAAACAGACAAACAACACCATCAACATGAGTGACAACACTATAAATGGGAAGAACAAATTTAGAACTGTTATAAAAAGGGGAGAAAGAAAACAGAAGGTGTTAGGTTAATCATTTCCTTCCTGGATAAGGCCATGAGGTCGAATGGTCCGGAGACGCTTCATCCAGACTTTCTCCTGCTCAGGCGAACCCAGTCTTTGCGGTGATCAAGTGATTCAGTGCCCTGTAGAATCATGTCAGAAATTGTATGGTTAGGAAGATTGAAGTGGTGGCCCACTGGGGTCTCTAGTTTGTTGGTGTTGACAGAATCGTTTCTTGAGGGTGTTCTCTGTCTCCCCAACATACTTGAACACTGCAAACCCTGCAAGAAATGAGATAACATTAGTTGTGGTGCAAGAGACCTTGCCCTTGGTTCCGTGGAAGGTGCCAGAGACGTTCCCAGAGAAGGAGTCCGATTCCTGCATGTGGTCCAGGCAGACAATGCACTTTGAGGTGCACTTGAAAGTGCCATGTTGGGTGGGAGTAAATACATTCAGTGATGGGACTTCAGCTCGAACAATCAAGTCTCGTAGATTGCGAGGACGCCTGTAAGCCAACCGGGGTTTTCTGGAATGGCACGGGAGAGACGATCTAAAGTGGGAAGAATACGATGGTTGTCATTAGTAATTCTGCGGAGGGGAGGGAGACGGGGATGAAAGGCGGTAACCAGTGGGAGTTTCATGTTGGTGTCCTTGTTTGGGGCCTTCTCCTTGAGAATTGTACTTCTGGGGAGTGAGCGGATCTCGTGATGGCATGTCAAACTTTGCGAGAGCTGTGCCCCCTAGCGACCAAGTGACTTTGCATTACCTGTGTATGACGGTATAAATCTGAATCGTTAGAACAAATGCGTCGTAGTCGGAGAGCCTGGCTGTAAGCTATTCCCGTTTTAGAGTGGTTAGGGTGACGGCTGTAGGAGTGCAGGTACTGGTGCCCAGGCAAGGACCGCGTTATGAGGACGTTTTTATTGTTAGGCAAATCAGAACCGAGTTGTGGGGACGTCCGGACATTTCGTCACCGTTTTCACGAAGAGACGGTCATGTCAATTTGGAAGAAAAACGAGTTTCGAGATGATCGCACTTGAAGTTCCTCTTAATTTTAAACTGCAAAAAGTATGACATTAAAACAATGTTATGGAGGCAAAACCCTCACATTATGCTTTGAAAGCTAAACTTTCACATGACTGCACTAATTGTCCTGAACAAAGCGGTTAATTAGCAAAAATAATTAGGTAAAGATGCCCCCCTTCGTGAAAACGAAAATCCCAGTTGACCTATTTTTCTGCCCGTCTGCACCGTGTGGTTTCCCATAGGGAAGGGGCGCGCATGTGAACGCAGCTCCGCGCGCCAATGTATCAAAAATGTCCGTCCCTTCGTGAAACCCAAAATCTCAGTTGGCCTACATTTACGCCTTTCAGTGTCCAAATGTTCTGTACACGTTCGAGGGGCAGGCATCTTCGCGTCCATTCGTGAAACCGCAAAATGCACTTACTGACATGTCGGCCCCTGGCCAAATTAATGTAATTAAGAAAGTAAGGATGTTTTTCTGATGGAAGCCACTCAGAATGATTAAGTACGTTGTTTTAAAGCGAAATAGTGAATAAAAACCGAAATTAAAATATGGCCATTTTTGACATGCCTGTCTCTTTGTGACAACCGTGACGATTTCTCTGTCGCCGCAACGTTTTTGGTCCCCACCAAATCGGTTTAATGACGATTGTATGTCCCCACAACTACTGAACAAGTATGTGTGGGTATCTGTTGGTTTCGAAAACAAATCAGTGGTTATAGTGCCGTTGTCCTAGCGGATGGTGACATCCAGGAAGTGGGTCTGTTGAAATGAGTACTCCGACGTGAACTTAATGGTCCTGTGGAAGGAAATGATGTGATTAATGAAGCGGCCAAGGCTGTCCTCATCACTGGTCCAAATGAAGAATATGTAATCAGTGTATCTCCACCAGATCCAAGGACGGCAAGGTGCTGTGGCAAGCATGCGCTCTTCAAGGTTGCCCATGAAGAGGCATGCAAAGGAGGGGGCCATGCGGGTGCCCACAGCTGTGTCATGTACCTGTAGAAAGTGTTTACCCGTGAAGGAGATTTTTTTTTGGGTTAGTACAAGTTTCATGAGGGCTTCAATATCACTGATGGGAGTGGTGGAATGTCCACTGCGAGCCAGGGCCGAGGGACAGGCTGCGATACCTTAAACATGTGGGACGTTGGTGTACATAGATGAGACATCGAACGTCCCAATATTTGAAACCATCGTGGCAAAGTCGAGTGTTGATCCTATTTATGAATGATTCATCAAAACGTTATTCTTTAAAATACCTAATTCTCGCCCAGTCTCCCAACATCAGAATTGCTGCACTGGTCCAGTTCGTGCCTACCCGAACGAGCACTTTGAGGCTTGCACATCGGTTTGCGACCCGATATCCTCTGTCGGGCAGGCCGGTACAGTTTATTTTTGCAAGTGATCCAGAGGTCATTATGATTGTGACCCGGTTTGTTTTAAGCCAGAAATGTAGCACTGACCCAGATACGGGCGTGCAAGAATATAGCCGCTCGCTCACGCTTTTACAACTTGAAACTACATTATGTATCTACAAACATTCATGTAACTGTCAACGCAGTGAAAATATACTTATTGATGCAAAAGAACAGGTTTTTGTTTTTGCACATGATGTTTTTCTATTTTTTATTTAAAAATTAAATCTGGTTTTTCTTCTTTCTTTTGTGCAACAGATATTTAAAATTTCCGATTAAAGTTTTAGGTTAAAAAAAAAAACAATCTGACTTCATTGCTGAAGAAACACCGCAGTTGCCCAATATTTCTTACACTCATTAACAACTGTAAATTAACAAACAAATCTTAGATAGAGCAGTACCCAACCAGTATAAAAAAAAACAATGCATGCAATAACAAATGTATATGTTATTCAATCTATTATTCGCCAATCCCCAGACCGGACATAATAATGGGTAATACGTGACAATTCGCCCATAATTGGCAAAAAGAGGGCGCTTCAGATCTGAAAACCGCAGAATAGCATAGACGACAGCGACAGCTGAACATCAAATGGGTTGGGTCGTTGGATGTTACAATGAACACAGCCTGTAATTTGAGAAATGGAGATGTCGGCAGCTTTGATTTTGGAAACCAAAACGATCAAACCAAGACATTTAACAGCCATCCACATTTTTTGCTGGTTACAATGTTTGACTACGTATCTCGTTTTCTTCAAGTTACACGTTTGTTATGATTCGTTTGAAGTTCATTATGGGAAGCGGAAGGTTCTCGCCCTTTCTGATGAAAAAAGATGAAAGTTCCCCACAAATGAAACAAAAAGCAAAAACCCCAATACCTACTTCTACCTACCTTTTCTTGTTCCTCTTCCTGTTCTTTGATTCTTCTGCTGCCTGTTCCTTATTTCCTTTTGCGGTGTCGATTTCTCGTGTCGGTATATTTCATTGAATATTTATATTATTTGCATTATTACATTTCTAAAGCAATGCCGTGAAGTACATTGAGAGTCTCAACGACTTTACTTTTTATATCAGAACCCCTCCGTAAATGTGGATGTTTTCGTAGGTTAGAATGTACAAACAACACAGAGCAGGAAAAAAGATCTAGAGGCAGACCACACAAAAGATGGAGAGATGGCATACCAATGTTGGTTGGGGGACATGGACAAGAATAGCAAAGAAAAGAACAACCTGGAGGGGTCTGAGAGAGGGCTACATCCTGTAGTGGATGGATGACGCCTAGAGGAGGCGGACAGGAGAATGTAAACACGCAAATGTTGGTTTATTATTTTGGATACAGAAAACGTTGCATTATAAGCTTTAAAACCATTTTTGTAGAAAGCCCCGGATTGAGCTTTTTTAATTTCAAAAAAGTGTGTACGGAAAAAATGTTTCACCAGTCAAACAGCATACGATATTCAGGGGAAAGAGGCGCGGAAAGGGTCCCTACACAACATAGATTAGCTACAAGTGGCATCGACGACCGTACATGTCTACAACGCAACAAACTCTAAAATTTCCGGGCTGTGTCGAAAAAAGATAAAACTGAATGCTGTTTATGGACAATTTAATTTGAATTTATGAATGAAACATGAATTTATTCAACTTAAAACGTTTATTTCCATTTATCTGATTTTTTTAACATTAATAACTGAAAATCAACCATTTTCCGAACCAAGGAGCGGAAAACGAACAGGTTGTTTGGAAAACATTGATAGTATACATGCTCTTGAAACCAAATTATGGGGAAAAATTCCTGACGAATATGCATTACAAACAAATTTAAATTTTGAGGCTTTTTATGTCACTTTGATATTCCCATTTTTCAACCACCACTGTCCATCAAAAATAGGCAAGATCAAAGATTGTTGCAACCCCTTAACCGTATCAGGATCGGTGTTTTGGGGGTCTCTCAGGACGGGGGGGGGGGGGCGTAATGTCCATATGCTTTGGCCTTTTTACCGAAAATTTGGCAGAGACATATGTTGGGCGGTTTATATAACATGGCATCATTTGATTGCACTGCAGTGAACACGAGGGCGTTTTACCAATTTTTTTTCCATGTTTGGTCAAAAACAGTATTTTTGGCATAGTTTCTACAATTGTTATTCAAATGCCCTCAAAATTCGTACATGTATTATTTGTAGGATTGTCTGTCATTGGAATCCATTTTTGGACATCCAAGGTCACCGTTGGGGCGCTATAACTTATTTTGGGGTCATTTGGGGAACAATCATGATTTTTGGATATTTTACCCCCAAACAGGACTTTTTCACCGAAATGTTGTAAGACGGCAATCACATAAGTAGCTATGAATTTCCAGTCCCAAACTGCCTCAAAATAAGTGCCGAAAAAGCCCGAAAATGGTAAAAAGCTATTCGCGTTGCTGGCGGCCATCTTGGATTCCCATGCATTACGGCAGGCCATGTGAAATTACCAAATATTGACATTTGCCCAAAGTCAATATTTGGTAAGTTCAGGTTCCAAAACCATGTTTTTGCCCTCCATAATTAGAAATTAACTGTTACCAAGGTTTTTAAATCGGTTTCCATGGTTAACCATGGAAATCCTAGAAATTTGGTTTTGGTCCCAAACTGACTCCCGATAAAAGTTAGGAAAAGTCCCAAAATTTCATGTCGATCGGCCGAAGCGTTCCGGGGTTGTTATAACAAGTTCGGTGGGGGAATATTGTGCCCCCTTCCCCCGGTCCTGATAGGGTTAAAATATGTTGGACGGTGAAAACAATGATTGCGGGACGTGTCATGCCTTTTACCAATGGTGCATATAGTTCCCTCATAAATGCGACTGGGCAGCTGGACTAAAATCCATATTCCAAATAAAATTTTACTAATTTGAATTTTTGATCAAAATCCTTTCATTGAATCACGAATTAGCTATAGTGACACACTTGTTTAGAATAGCTTTCATTCCTTGTCAGACATTTTGGCTCTAATCCTTTCAAAACGATCGCGGATGTGGCAAGTTCTCCATCTAGACACCGCGTGAGACGTGGGTTTTGGGACGGTATCAAGATCAAGTTGGCTAGTCCATCAGAAGATTGGCGTCGGGTAATTGGGTCCCCCAAAACTGGAGCGGCCTTCGGTGTGAGCATCAGAAATGAACTAATTTTGGAAGTAGGTAAGGTGCTTCCAGGAACAGTGTATATTGTATCGGAATTTGATAAAGGGTTCGGTTTCTTACACTTGGGTGCATCATTGTTTTCAATAGTTCTGGTATATATCGATTTCTTGCGTGTATTCTTCATTTGTTTTACTCAATGTTCAATTGATCAAAAGAAACAACTTTCACTGGGGATTTTTTCCAACCTTTCACCATTTGTATACATTATTCAAACTAATTAGGGTTTTGGCCATAAACGCAAACCATATTGTGATTATTATCGTCATTATTTGTTTATTCGTCTTTTTCCATCGTTTTCTTTCTGCATGCAGACATCTATGAAGTTCAAGTTTTGTGCAATATGTGTACAAGATAGGAACAGTTGTATTGACATAATATTATAACGTCATAACGTGTCAAATTTCAATACACAAGGGTTTTCATACTTGGTGATGACATTGATACATTTCTGTATTCGTGTTTTGTTTATTATTTGCCCTTTACTTTCGGGGAGAATAACGAAAGCTCTCAAACTCAAATGTTGATGTTCATTTTTGATCTGAAGGCAGATTTCGTTTGGCGAAAATAACATGCTTATAACATCAGTCTCATAGCAGCTATTGGAATCTGGTGAGCACTGAGTTGAACAGATGTCCATTGAACAGATACGGTGAACGGCACAGAAGTAAAAATATCATTATGACGTCATGAAGTGTCAAACTGACTATTTCATGCCACCACTTATAGTTCAAAGGGATTGTAAAAGGACGGAAATGGAGGTGTGCAAGTCAACAAACGAAATTTAAAACACACCAAAATATCACCGCCAAAAACAAACTGCGTGTTTTTGTATGTGTGTTGAAATAAATGTGGTTTTTTTTTCAAAATAAAGTGAACATTAAACGAAGTTGCATTGTCTCGGGAAAGTATTTTTAATTGTTACAATTCTCTTATTTAGCGCCACTGTCGGGTCGCCTTGAAGTAAATGTCCACGACGAGGCCTATGCTTTGGTTCAAGTAGGCCTGGTTGATTTACAGTTTGACATCGCCCGGGCTAGGCTGTGTTTTATTGGCCGAGTCGCATATAACCTCAATATATTTCAGGTAAGTAAATCTTGTAACGAATTTCGTTTTCTGTTATACCACTCTCTGATATACTTGAAACAGCCGGATATTTTAATTTGATCTCAACAAAGATAATTAATGGGCAACAGACGCATTCGTAAAGTTATGAACAAAAGTTTCGTAAGCAAACAACCAACTGCAAGGACAGTCACTCAACCGGGTTGATCACACATGTGAAAGACATGAATTATACGTTGATACAATGACTAGATGCGACAAGCATACAGTACGCGTGGTCTTCCGTGGAAGCTGCATTAAGTCGTGTGTTGAAGGCAAATTATTCACTGTTCGTTTTTTAGCCAATTGAGCTAAACAAAACTATATATATCCCTTGAAGTTAAAGAGGGCACGTGCGGTTGCAGGAATCATGGGCAGGAATCAAGACGCAGGTGTTTGTGGGATGGTTAGATGATGACCTGACCTGACCTGGGCATAATCTCACTTAAACGATGCCATTGGGTTTTTCATAAAACTGTACAATTGATCTTATCCCACCACAATCAATCTTATCTTTAAACAAAATCTGAACCTTTAAATTTCCAATTAATCGTATCTCCGTTTCATAAAGTAGGTTACGATCAATATCAAACTTAACTTCACTCCTAATCAATATAATAGCCTTACACTTGATCCTCGATCAATTGTAGGCGAAAAATAATTAATCTTAAGTGTGGATTTTGGCGGGAAAATACAACACAATTTCAATCTCAACATTGTGTCAAGTCAGTAGTAGTCAGTGTGGATTGCTCTGCGAATCATTATGGCCCTTCAGCTGCTACCAGTGGCGCACCCGGGGGGGGGGGGGCTCGAGGGGCTTGAGCCCCCCCCCCCCTC
>JAULKO010000001.1:194922-206259 GCA_032356045.1 Mediaster aequalis | reverse complement strand
TCAATAAATACACCTAAACTTGCAACTGTCTCTCTCAATAGCAGCATCATAACCACAAGGGGTCCAATTTGCAGGGTGCGCTACAGGCAAGAAATATAGTAGACTTAACCTTTTTTACTTTTTTATGCATATCTGCATTCTCCGTTGGGGCACAGACGGATGGGGGGGATGCATAAGGCGTCAGCTGGAGGTCTCGCCCCACCCACATGGCTTTTTGAATGTTCAATAGGCCATTAACCATGTTTTGTTGTTTTTGTTAAAATAATGCATGCAAACATAAATTTGACACCATACATGTACATTCAATTTTGTGTTACTTTTGCCATGGAGGAAGGATCCTTCCTCCATGCTTTTGCATTGCTTTTCAGTGTTTTCAATTGTTTCAAATTTTAAAGTAATTTGTCAGTGTCGGTAGTAAACTGGGATGTTTTTGTACATAACTGGTTTGAAAGCAACCCATATTTTAAGCCTTATAAGCAGGGTTGCAGACTCCCAGAATAGATTTTTCACATTTTTTTGAGTAAACAGACTTGCTGAGTATTAAGCAGTTGGACCAGCTTACCTCTAGATTGTGCTCCACTCATGTATTTATTGTGTCTCTCTGATGTCTGTAAAAGATCAATTGAGGAAATTTGTTTCAAAGAAATTTTTCTTTATATTTGTGTGGGTTTTTTTTAAGTCAACCCAAACCAGTTATGATTTGTTTTTGTACCCTGGTAAAATAAACCAGTCATGACAGAGACGATATTCTTTTTTGAGTTTGAAACTCAAATCAAGGGTTGGTAAAAAATAAAGAATCTTAAAATTAAACATTCAAATGTAAGAATTGATAATGCTGTCATTTGCTCAATATGACATTTGTTTTTAATGAAATAAATTTTACTGACCACCATTGAGTATTAGTATTTAATCATAATGATTATCATAAAGACCGTACATAAAAAGGATGACATCAGAGAAGTTTCCCTTGTCTATTTAGATGTAGTTTAACATGAACACATTTTCCTACATGTAAACATACCTTTCTTGAAGGGATGGTACGGAGGTTTATCATTTCCTTTATTACAAAGTTGGCCAGCCACTCTGCAGACAAGTTACGAATTCTTCAAGAAAAAATGGTAAATGACATTGTTTGAGCCCTACAAGTGTCAAGCCATTTACACTGTAAAGTAACCTGTCTTGGATATTCGGAAATCCCATTGTTAACGTTATAGTATACAACATCATTAAGCCCATCAACCTTCAACAGATGTTCCAATTGAAAAATTGTATGTTGTCATGTGTTCAAACTAGGCCTGCAGTTTGTAACCGTTTACATGGTTAACCGACCGTATGGACGGTTACGGTTTTCCAGTTCGGTTAACCTGAATCCCTTTTTTTAAATTCGGCCTTTCTTTTTTGGTGCACCCCGCACGCGAAAAAAAAATCGTAAGTTGCCGCCCAGCACACAAAAAAACACTTTTAAAGTTTTCCCCAGAACACTGATAAGTTCTTTTCGTGTTACCGTGCGCAGGCATAAAAATACTTCACAAGTTACCGCCCAGCACTCAAAACAATTATTTTATAATTGTAGCGGTGTGGGCGAGAATATTCTTTTCAAGTTACCGCCGAGCAGGCGAAAAATGTCAAGTTACGGCCGGGTACAAAAAAAAATCTTTTACAATAATTAAGTACAGCTACATGTACTGGCCAAGTTATTCACCAAGTGTACAGCACTATGATCCCGACATGAACCATTTCTAGAAAAGGTTAGTGTTCCCTTCGGATTGGTTACTGCAAATGCGTGGTTCACCGATTCAGCTTTTTGCGAGCTTGTGCCATATTTTGTTTTGTCCAAAGCTTCTGGCCCAATTCTTTTGCCTAGCGGTTTTACAACAGTTTCTTCATCGCATAAAAATACTTCACAAGTTACCGCCCGGCACTCAAAACAATTATTTTATAATTGTGGCGGTGTGGGCGAGAATATTCTTTTCAAGTTACCGCCGAGCGGGCGAAAAATGTCAAGTTACGGCCGGGTACAAACAAATCTTTTACAATAATTAAGTACAGCTACATGTACTGGCCAAGTTATTCACCAAGTGGCTCACGCAATTTGTGTCTGGCCCGTCCTCTTTGACCTTTCTATTTTTTTCCCTGTTTTTCATACGTTGCAATTTTCTGATGCACTCATCTTTTACCTCTTTATTTTGATCGAGGTCAACCTTTAGAATGTCATTTTCTGCCTCAAGTTTCTGTCTCTTTGTTTTCTGGTCTCTCGGGTCATTTTCAAGCTTTCTTTTTGTGGAAGTACCTGTTGTATGTGGTAATTTTAGTGAGTAGCTTGACAATTTCCATATAGGTCTAGCTGCTTTTTCAAAGATGATCCACCCTGCTTTGCCTTTTTTTGATGCAATTGCCAACATATTTTTCAATTTTGAATGTAATGTTTTCAAGACGGGGGGAATATCAACATAGTCTAATGACACATGGTGCTGTGTAATGAGGGATTCCAAGACCGTTTTTACATTATCTGATGACAACAGATTTTCCCCACCGGCACCTTGTTTTGTAATTGTGAACAAGTTGTTTAGCTCAAGATTCACAATATGAGGGTAGGCAGCACTAGATTGTGGAGCAGCATCAATAAACGCAATAAAACATAGTATTACTACTACGACATGAATAGACCAAGCCATGGTTAATCAACATATCAAGACAAATGCAATTTTTGCAATTCAAATGTTCAAAGCGTTTGGATTGAATCTTTTCCAGGACAGTTATATATAAATTGTACACTAAGGTTCAAACATGTTCAAAGCTGACCATAACAAATTCAGAATTATGTCGATGCATTATATCATGCACGTAGCTGAAGAGATTAAATAATTAGGAAAATTACATATACCTGCAATTAAGCCCTGGCAGGAAACGACGCAACCGAAATTGCATCATGAAGTAAATGAACCATGCAAAAATGTGTTTCATAATTTCAGGTAATTAAATTTATAAAAGTTATGGCCTTGATTGAACAAAATTAACCACGGCTTCTTACAATTTTACACTTCTTCACTGCTTACACTTCTTACCGCTGAATAACTACAAAATACACAATGGCAGCCAGTGTTCAGGAAAGAAGATGCAAATCTTCGCGGTTTCCAAGTCCACGTACAAATGTAACAACAACTCCCCGATGGCTGAAGATTGGCTGTCCGTCAACAGAAAATGTCCGTAGTGGTTCACGTTCGCTCAAGCGGGAAAAAAAATTCCTTTGGAAATGCAGCCAAAATCTTTATGCTCATTGATGATTCTGAAATTCCATCCATTTCCTAAAAACTGGTTTAGGCTGTCAATTTCCGACAACAAATATTGTCCGCGTTTCTTTGGCGTGCCAAGAACTTGCAGTTCAGCAAAAATATCCTTGGTTATCTGTACTCTCAGTTTAACGAAACTATCAACATTCCTCTGGCAGTGGAGTGCCTCTTTAATAGCA
The DNA here is from genome assembly GCA_032356045.1 of Mediaster aequalis. Classification (NCBI taxonomy): domain Eukaryota; kingdom Metazoa; phylum Echinodermata; class Asteroidea; order Valvatida; family Goniasteridae; genus Mediaster; species Mediaster aequalis. The sequence goes on along the minus strand of JAULKO010000001.1, from coordinate 202,790 downwards.
ATCTTCCAGATTCGTCTGATACTAAAAACTCCTCTGGAACATCTAGAATATCCGATGCAAGATGGATGAGACAACGTTTCCATCATCCAAATCTGTGGGATGACAACGTTTCCATCATCCAAATCTGTGGGATGACCAACCATTATCACCATGTGAACACCACTAACATCTATCCCCATTCCGAATGCAATGGTCGCAAACAGGGCTCGTATTTCACCGTTCTCCTTAGAAAAACTGTCGATTATGCTACGCTGCACAATATCCTCTGTGTTCTTATGGTACATATGAAAGTATCTGTGACATTCTGGTGGTAGAAGGGGAAGAGAATACGGCATACAGCTCAACAACTTGCTTTCTTGACTGGCAGTACAAGATCAATCATGTCATCAGCACCTTTTTTTGTTGCTGTAAATAACGAGAGAGGCATGTGATTTTAATACAGAAATTTGAAAAGCGCTGGGGTGTAGAATATGCAAGACAAAAATTACTGCATTCTGAAATGCGCAAAGCAACATTACTTACTGATTATGGCATCAACGCAATCAGAGTAAAGAGACGGTTTTGGTTGGATGCTAGCATCAAGTCTACTGGACTTACATGTATGTCCAGTTAACGAGTGAGCTGCCATGTGGTCCTCGCTCCACAAGCATGTCATTAAATCGTTCGTCAATTTCTGGGGGTCTTTCGTGTTAGACCTCAGCAACATATCTTTTTCCAAGCAATCATTTTGGAAGAGTGTTGTTAGGTGTAAAAGAGTTGGGAAAGAATGAGAATGGAAGTATTGTAAAAGTAGATATTTACCTCAAGGGAAGTGTACTGTGTGCTGTTGATGCACAGTTTGTCATTGTAGAGTTTGCAGTACACATTTGAAATGTGTACTATGGTGTCGGGTGGTGGTACATTAATGTCTGCTGCTTCTTTCCACAGACTGATGGTCACACGTTTGTTGGTTGTATGGATGTCTTCGATTTCGACCTTCTTTTATAGGTGAAACCCGTGTGAATAAAGTGAAGATTAGTGGTTACTGTCGAAATGTTGACAGTCATGTGTTAAGATGTTAGTGTGGTAAATTGGCTACTTGTTTGGTGTGTGTGTGTTTGTTATATGTTTGTGTTACTGAGGAGCACGGAAAACAGACGCATAATGTCTAGTTGTAATTGTTTTACTGAATATGAGACAGAATGTATGATATGGTATTTAGTAATAAATAGTCATCAGCTTTTATATTTATTCAGTGTCTTTTAAACATCTTTTTATCTTCAAGCAAACTTGAATCCTCGATTGGTTGATAAATTGCAAAAAGCTGTGTGATGTCATACCAACGGATAACGTATCAACTGATAATATAACAACAATTGACTGATGCTGTATCACCCACCGATAGTGTAACAAAAATTGACTGATAGTGTAGTGAATGCTGCTACACTATCAGTCAATTTGTTACATTACCGGTTAGGACCGATAATGTAACAACTGACTGATAGTGTAGCACATTCTACTACATTAACGGTCAGTTTTTGTAACATCATCGGTTAGTGATACAGTATCGGTCTAATTGTTGTTACATTATCGGCTCGTGATACGTTATCCGTTGGGTATTACATTATCGGTTGAAACATGCTGTTCTAACTCTGCATATTATTCAAAAGCTGCACGTTTGCATCCCATGTGGATCGTCACGTCTGTTTTGATGCACACTTGTTACATTTTCCGTATCGCTTTCAATTTCTCCTGTTTTCAGAATGGTGTAGGTAAAGAGGTCTCTCGATGAAGTGTCAAACTGCCTTGATCTTTGGATGCAGAATGTTAACAGTCTGCAGATATATAGTTAACAACTGCTGTTGTCTTTAATACTGTTGAAAAAGTGGATAAGTGGAATTTGAGAATGTTCACTTGTTTCATTAAAAATGTTGAAAATTTCAATCAGGAAAATACAAATAATTAATTTTAGTACTCATCAGCATTTAAAATCGCCAAATCTTCAGACTGTTATTGATGCGCGCGTCCACGTGGTACATTCTGGTTTCACGCACAGCGCCATGCATGTTCCATCTTTAATTACATCGTATCAAGTTTGCTTGAAAATCAATTGACGCACTCCCTGACTTTGTGCTCGACTTTGACATGCAGTACACTGACTTCAAGGCATTGTTGGCTGTTATGATGCTCACATTCAATGAGCTGCCAGGCTTTGATGCACTGCCAGAGAATAGAATGAAATCATCCAAGAAACAATCTCGGGAGAGCATGAGCAGCTGCTTTGACTTGACGGAGACAACCAAGTTTTTGTGATTGGTCAGACCAAGGTGATCCAGTCTCTGAGTGAGATGTAAGAGATCCAGGTTCTGCATCGGGTGTAGGAGATCCAGGTTCCGCATCGGGTGTAGGGGATCCGGGTTCTGCATCGGGTGTATGAGATCCAGGTTCCGAGTCGGGTGTATGAGATCCAGGTTCCGAGTCGGGTGTATGAGATCCAGGTTCCGAGTCGGGTGTAGGAGATCTGGGCTCTGGGTCGGGTCTAGGAGATCTGGGCTCTGGGTTGGGTCTAGGAGATCCGGGCGCTGAGTCGGGTCCAGAAGATTTTGCTGGAAGTATAAACTTCATATATATAACGTTCGTTTCCTGTATAGGATGACCACTCCATAGAAACGTGCACAAAAAATTTCAACATTTACTTTCCTTTTTCTTAAAATCCCTTTGACCTATGAATTTCAAACTCTAGAAATGTCTTCCTAGTAACACTCTCTACCAATTTCACTTTTTAAAATATTATTTTTCCTTCTATTTCTAGTACTTTTGCATTAGGACGACCGTTTGCCGGTCGTCTTAACACAACCGGTCGTCCTATTCCTGTAACTTCCACTTAATCTGTACTCTTCCGGTGTAATGTTTTGTCCCTTGGCCTTGAGCATATCATACTGAAGAAGAATTTGTGCGGCGGCTGTTCATTGTGATTAAGTTTCTGCAGACAGTCCATCCACTCGGAAAGAAAGTCATAGGTGCAACGGTATGGGTAAAAACAATTCTTGGTCCACGTGTATACCCTCTTCCTCCAACAGATCGACTACAGTAGGATGCAAGCGGTACGTGCCACCTGGGAATTTGTGTTTTACATTGCATGTTGGTTCGTGGTGATGCAGGTTTGAATGATCTATTAAAAACCATCCTGCACTTCGAACGCTCATAATTCCTGCTGTACTTGAAGATCTGAAATGTACGAAAAGTGGTTTTCATACAGATTCACGTAGAGGGTCATGGCGTGGTTGCGCAGTGGTCGAAGGATTAAATGTACTCTTGTCTGTACATCCCCATCAGCTATTACATTTTGGGCATCTTCTGGAACCACCGAGGCTGTAAAACTTGCACTTTCACCTCAAACAGAGTTTCGGCTTTTGCCAAATCCTCCAGGGCGATCCCCTTGTCTGCTCTCTTGCCAGTAGCCTGCTGAAATGTATTTGCCAAGTGTTGGCATCCCCCTTTTCTTTGAATGTCATCTCATGATGGCAATCTCCCACGGTGTTGTTTGTTGGCAAGATACCTCACTGCATCTAATGACATGCCTCCATAGTAGATGGTGCACCATCAAGTTTGAAACAGCTCCTTGTGTGGATTCTTCTTCCTCATGGCTCTAGTAGCAAGAAGGTTGTGGTGTTGCCCAATCACATCATATTTGTATCCATTGGCCTAAAAGCATGTTTCTTAGAAGTGTCTAAATTGAAATTAGCTCAATTTAGCCACTTGTTCCAGGTTTTTTTTTAAATAACCAACAAATTCATTACTTTGCTTCTGTACCTCTGCTTCGTGAGACACGGTGCGTTTAAAGCATTTGCTGGAAATTACATCTGTACGTCCAAGGAATTTAAATGTTGCATTTCATCAGTGAATCTGGTTCAAGGTTTGAATTGCTCAATTGCAAAATAATTAGAGGTTCAAGTCATGTGTATCGGACACTGACCAGATTATGATCCACAAGACAAGTGCTTCTGCTGAATGAGTGTCAATATCTTGCCTTGCTTACATTAACTTCTGAGAACAACTCCTTTGTTTTGAGCGTCTTGGTGACAACAACCAGAGGCTGGTACGCACTATTTGAAAATGTTGCCATCTCTCCCTGCAGATAGTCGACAAAGTCGTCCCTCACATGTCTAATCTGCAGCCCAATGCTCAGGTTGTCGATAGATATCTTCACATGACCTGTTTTTAAAATAAAGAAAAATAACTTGAAGAGGTTCCCCCACTTTTTGTTGGAGAGGGGTTTGTGGATTCCACCTCACACGCACAATATGTACATGTACATGTATGTGCCTTAGGGTCATTTTGTTTTAATTCCAAAACCGGTCTTGTCATCACCATTGTCAGTTTCCATCAAATTTTGTGTGATGTACAATGCATACGAGGAACCACTAAACCCGATATTATGCACTTTTGGTTGTGTCATTTGAGTCCGGTTGACATCAAATTGTTCACAAAAGGAACAGCACTTAAATATTTAAGGAAAACTTGCAGGGGGTCATAGAAAATCTACATCAAGGGAAGTGTAATTCCAAAACTTCTTGTTTGCTGCACGCAACCTTATCTGTTCATCACGTGAAAGGGAGCAACAGCATTTGAGAGGGTTAGCAGCCTAGCTGATATTGGTGACACTTTTCGCCTTCCTCTTTCAGTCTTAGTACCATCAGGGTTGATGAAAGCATACCCTCAAAACAAAACTGACAAAAATCTGCTTTTTAAAATTGCACATACGTGACATACTGGGTGTACATGGGCACTGATCACGAGTGAATGAAGAGTGCAGTCCTTTTACCCGTGCATAGCCAGGGAAGCAAACATTCACCAAATTCAAAAATGTTCAGTGTTGGAGACACACCCAAGGATGAACAGAATTAAGTGGGTACATAACTAACGAGAAGTAAATGCTTTTTACCTTTGATGGCTTTAACAATGTTGAACTGGGAGACCAGGCCGATCCCTGCTCCCCTCAGTGCAGCTGCTGGCTAGCTTTTCCTCGGGGGGGAAAAAAGCCTGGAGAAGATTCCCCACCAGCTTTGCCGGGGATCCCTTAGCCGACAATATGCATGAGTCTCTGATGACTTTTTTCATAAGTACTCCTCCTACATCAATCATCTCATGCTCGGGAGTTGGAGCCGGAGCTGGAGTAGGAACCGGAGCTGGAGTAGGAGCTGGAGCAGGGGCAATAGGAATCATAGGGGCTGGGACCTTAACCCCAGCACACGCCGCCAAAAACGTGATAAATTGTTTCGTGGAAGGTGCCGCCAAATAGTCAACAACTTGAGCACATCTGCACTCCTTGAGCCGTTCTTGTTGAAGACGCTTAATCTTTTCCTCCTTATCCTTCAGCTGGCTTCTGAGGTCTTCATTGAGGCGGATTTGCTCCTCCAAGGCCTCTTGAATGGAGTGGTTTTCTAGATGTTCATCATTAGATGAATTCCACACATCTTGCATATCGACATCGCTATCCATATCAAGCAAAGATCTCATGTGGAAACCATATACACCAGAAACTGGTGTGGCTATAGCACTAGTATCATTAGTTGATGGCTCTGGAACCGGTGTGGCACTAGTAGAGGACTCATCTACCTGGAACTGCTCTTTTAACAGTCTATCCACCATCATCTCGTGGGCAGCTATTTGAGCAGATTTAGCCTTGGAGGCTTCCATTTTCTGCTTCTTGGCTTTAGAAGCAGATTTCGGAATAACCTTTGCTGTATTCTGAAAGCATAATAATGAAAAGTCTCAAGTTGGACGTGCTTAAAATAAAGATTAACTTTTTGTGTCAAAAACCTTTCTGTGGCATGCCATGTGTCCTAACAACGTATTAAAAAGATCCTTGATACATGTACATGTCTACAAATAAAACAACGTTATAATAAACAGTTCTATAATGAATGTTCGGCTGTACTGAACATCCCCATTATACCCCAAAAAAAAAAAACTTCTTTTTTTAAATAAGATCTTATAAGTTGAAATCGTACGGGCAGTGTCTTTGCATGAGAGACACCCCTTCTTTCCTTTCCCATGCACCTGCTTCTTCATCGGATTCACTGATGTCATCCGGAGCGTGATCAGTACTTGCGGTCAAATTTTTCACCACAGACATTTGAAACTCCATTAGTGTTAGTTTGTTTCCTGGATCTGCATTTCTATACAGAATGTGAGCATTGTGCAGGGAGAGCTCCATGAAGTTGAACAGTATTTTCTTGGTCCACTTCACTGTCTTGCGGACTGATGGATAGTAGGACAGCACCTGGTCAACTCTATCTACTACAGACATGAACCGATTGTACTCTGTGATACACAGTGGCTTATTCACATCAGTATGTCCTCCACCTCTCTTCCTGACTTGAACCAATTATGTGGGTTTCGTTGAATTGCCTTTAACACTCCAGGTCCTGAAGAATTTGTTCAGCCACTGTTTTGTCTGATCCCGTCACCTTCCTTATTATCAATAAAAGTGTCTCAGGTAAAATGACCATTGTTAGGTATTCCAGGTACTGTGGGAAAATATAAATGAAAAGAAAAAATCCATGATTAATAATGCATGATAAGCAAGGCTAGTTGAATTATTTACATTTTTATGTTACTTCATGAATCTACAAGGAAGGTTTTCCTGAAAGTCTTAATCATCTGATTTCAGAATCATGACTCTAAACGTTGCCATGCATGTACTATTTTTTAAAAAATTTTATGTCAAAATGACTTTTTACGCGAATGTTTTCCTCCAAAATAAAAACAAAACAAACAAACAAACACCCTACAAACAAAACAAAAACCAAACAAAACCAAAACAAAACGAAACAAAAACAAAACGAAATAAATCCCAAAGGGACAGTTTGTTTGGTTTCTCTTTACATATTATCTTAATGTTTTTTTCTGTATTTATTATTGTATAAATCCAAACACATCAAAATGGAAACAAATCAAATTAAAATCCATAACCAAATGTAAACAAACCAAATTAAAATTCCAATTCAATCATCGCAGTATCAAGTTGAGGTTGTAAATAAAATCAAATTGAACTGTAAACAATTCAAATCCAAATTCAATCACCAATCAGAAGCGGAACAACTTGAGATAAAATTATGACCACCTTTATTATAAATATTTACAGTAAGTAACCAAATATGTACATTTAGGGTACGGAAAGTACGACATTTACTTTATCAAGCGACACTTGTATAGGGGGGGGGGCTTTCCAATTGTACAGTGGTCTTTTACAAATCAAGGTAGGTTGTTGTACGGCCGTCATTTGCCACTTTCCTCTTAGGATACAGGTATGAGAAAGCGGTTTTTATTTGTTGGTACGTGTACATGCCATCTCCTCTCATACGGAATCCGCGATTAACCCCCAAACCAGGAACTTGCGATCTTAAAACTTCGAGGTATTTCTCTTTAGTGATGTCATTTGTTCGTTTATTTAGTCCCTTGCAGGCGATTTTGTTGTGCGAACCAAAACAAAAATATGTCTTGCTACATAGGGAAACGATCCCGTCGCCTTCCCACTCGACTTTAAACAGCCCAGGGGTCCTCTTATCGTACGCTGCGTTTTGCTGTGTATCACTTCGTGGAAACCACTGAGATTTTTCCCGTTGAAATTCAGCTTTTTTGTCATCTCTGATGATGTCTTCAAAATTGTCTCTCGAAATTGCCAAATATGCTGAATCTGTGTCCATTTCACATAATTCGAAATTTGATGGATCCACAAATTTCAACAAGAAATCATAGTAGAATTCCAACATTTGGAGCTTCGCGTATTGGTAAATGAAAAACCCTATCTGAATGGGAAGGTTGAGGTTAATCGTTCTTTTGAACATGTCAGCTTCGTAAAGTCCACCGCCGATATCATGCAA
>JAULKO010000001.1:101210-117330 GCA_032356045.1 Mediaster aequalis | reverse complement strand
ATTCAACGTTCTGCAGGTGTGATGTATGGTGAAAACACGCACGTGGACAACCACTACAAGAACCTGTTCACGGACGCTACCACCTATATCAATCGTAATAGGGAATTCATGAATGAAAACCGAGACAGCTTGTCCGTGTACAACTACGCCCCGATTTCCGGTACAAATTGGTCTCTGCCCAACGCGCCGCAAGCTATCCGAGCAGGTAAGACTCGCCTTGTGCTGTACGATAAACGTGTGATGAACGTGCGTTTGAAGCTGATGATAGTTCTGAAAAAAAAGACGTTTTATCACGCATAGGTAGCCAGCAAGTTTCACCATTGTGCCTACTTTTGTCATTCTCCTATTGTAACTTAGATGTTTTTTTAGTCAACCCAAACCCATACAATACCAAACCCAACACAAACCCAAACCCAATCCAAACTTTGCATGGAACAGTGAAACCAAACCAAACGAGCATAACGGAACAAAAAACCCAAGACGTTTTGATTGTAACATTTTCATTGTCTCCAATAATTCGACAGCCTGCACTTTCGCTAGTTCCGTCGATCTGAGTGGTATGATTGTGCCTTCCGATGTCTGTCCGGGCTGCGGCGGCCACACTGGTCGCATCGTGGGCAACGCCTTCGCTCCAGTAATGGCCTTAGACCAGTCCGAGGGCTCCGGAGCCTACAAGATGCTCCCCACGGACTCCGACTTGCTTGAGTTGTGGATCAGCGTGATCAATCACTACAAATGGCAAGACTTCATCTTTATCTTCGACGGCGATTCGTGTAAGTGGACTAGGAGTCCAGAAACACAATCTGTTCCAGTTCTAGAGCAAATCTTGCAAAACTTCTGGAAAAACTCCTGATGTCTAAATGTTGTTGTAATCATGTGACGAACACGTAAAATGTAAATATAATAGAGAAAAAAAAACGTGAAAAAAACCAAGCCTTGATTTGTGGTACCCGCCCTCTTTTGGGGTGGGTCACATTTCAAAATATGGGGTAAAAACATAACAAAAGGTATGACCCCAATCAGTACAAAATTTTCTAAATTTCAATTTGGCGTAAGTGGGCTAAGTGGTACATTTTAAAGCAAATATCCGTATTGGAGATTCCTTTACGGAAGTGATCTAAAGTTTTGAGAAATTGGGGGAATAAGAACAAAATCAAACAATTTAGCTATAAATTTTGGCTGAAATTGGAAGAAAGAGATGGTAGGTATGTTTTTAGAAGTAAATCCAATACGTAAGTTATCTATTCTGGGGACGAATCAAGTAATATTAAAGCGAAGGGGGCAACCAACCAAAAACGAGTAAATTGAACATAACGGTCCGATTTTGTGTCAATTTTAGGTCTGAAATGAGCAAATAGCAATTGGCGCTACATGTATGGTAGCATCAATTTGAATTTCGCCGATTTCAGACGAAAGGTGACAAACAAATTGGCCTTTTATGTAAAACCACTAATTTCCCCCACTTTTGGAAAATGCTGATTTGCGCCAAAACAAGTAACATACCAGACAAGATCTAGTCTGGGCATTAACCAGCCGTTGGCTAATTTAATCTTTTTTTAAATGGGCTTTGGGAGACAGATTGATTATTTTGGTTCTTGTGCCCCCACTTTAGAAAAACAAGTCTTTGATCCGCCTAAAAGGGTGCGATAAAAGTGGATTTGGCTTGTAAATGTTCCACCTATCTCCATTCACAGCTATCGGCTGAGAAAATCATACCAGGATGGCCTGTTGATATTTTGCGCCCAAAATGTGGCCCCACCCCCAAAAGAGGCAGAATTCTTGAAAAATCTTGTGAATTATGTAACACTTGGTTCGTCTGTCCAAACGCTAACTAGAAAAATGAAAATGTCAGCATTGTTTTAGGGTGTTGTGCCCCCCCCCCCACACCGTTTAAAAACTTGGCCCGCCCTTAAAAAGAAAAAAATGCATCAATGTTCATGCTTATTTCCTGGCTTACGAGGGCGCTGTTACAGGATGGCACTCAAGACACACAGGACAAAAAAAGAAATCAACAATTTGACTTAATTTGTTGCAGTTGTACAGTCAGCTTGTTTATCAGGCTACCAGGCTACCAAATAAAGGAAACCAACAATTCAGAAAATTTACCCCAGGAAAAGTGAACAATTCTAACAACTTTTATGCACAAATCAGGTATGATACTGAAGCTTTAGCCTTGAATGACGTCATCCTGTACTTTGAATATGTAGTAATTAGCATGAAATCTAACAGATTGTTCAAAGGGGCATAAAACACGTTGAGAATCGCAAAACAAAGGCCGAAAGTGATGGGTACGAGGTGTGGGTTCAAGCTCTGCAACGTCCATCTCATGGGCCCTTAAACTTCTCCCAATTGTTGGATAGCTTACTCTCTCGCCTGGATCCTCCTCTCGATGGAAAAGCAAAACAACTGGCACGTCGTGCCGTACGAGATTTATGACGTGGAGGACTACGACATGATGGCGAAGGACCTGAAGAGACGAAGGACTCAGAACTACCTGCTGTACTTGCACGAGGAGGAGAGATTGCCCGGATTCGTTAATTGGGTAGGTGTTTTTTGTTCTCACTTGGGCCGGTTCATTGATTGGGCAGGTTCATTGAGGGTGGATCTAGAACGAAAGCCCCTCCCCTTTCTAACCGTGCTACTCCCCCTTTTTAACCCCGTACCTTGAGTGGTTTTAACGACGTTCGGGGCGAACTTGCATAACAAATACACACAATTTTTGTTCGGTTGCTTGTGTGTTGTGCGACTTCTGTAGTTCTTTTTTTAATAATGTAGGTACTTTAAGTTTTCATAATACCAAAAATGTAATGTTGGGTTTAAGGAACAGGAACGACGGATGATGTGGAAATCCTTGACGAAAAATGACAAATTGATTATGGAAAACTTGCATTGTGCATCTTTCTGTTATTTTCAGATGTTGGACAGTGGCATGTTTGGTGATAAGTACCACTGGATCTTCGGAAACTTGGTACGTTAACCCCTATCTCAGGTTTGAATTTCGTTCTTCTGCAAGTTAAAAGAAACTGCAACATTCCGTAGAGAGTGCAAGGCTTGTGAAGGGAAAAATACAATTTTCAGGAAGGCTTTTACTGAACTTATCTATAGTAATGTTGGCCATTTTGAAAATTGAAATGCAAGATGGCGGGTGGATTTTTGCTCAATGGCATAATTTTTCCTTGTTTAATTTTTGTTTTTAGATGGCTTCGAAATTCTACTTTAGAGATGTAAGATGTTAAATTTGTTGTCTGACTGTTTTTTTTTAGGAGCCTCCAATTACGCGCAGATTTCTAGACGACAAGCTCCGAATCCACACCTCTTTCCTGACCCGGTTTAAGATGAAGGTCGTCTCTGGCGTGGATCAGAATGTTCTGACTCGGAACCCGATCCCTCCGCGCAATTGGCCCTTCCGGGAACGAACCGCCTACGACGCCATGTTGTTTTTTGCCAAAGCGATGACCGTCTTCAGGGACGAGCACGGGCGCTACCCCAGCGCCGTCCCGAAGTGTGGAGAGGATGTCGAGAGCGAGTTGGAGCCAGTCATGCAACGGGTTCGTGTTCGATATTGCACCGCGAAAAGAAAAATCCCTTTGGTGTAGAAATTACACCAATAGTGTAAATTTGCCATTCATTGTGGTGCTTCTTTATACCGTATCAGCGGAGTCAATTGATTTAAGCTTACAATACACTGCAAAAACTGTGGTGTTAAATTAAGACCATGTGGTATCTATATTGAAAAACTGTGGTGTTAAATGAACACCATGTGGTATCTATTTTGAAAAACTGTGGTGTTAAATGAACACCATGTGGTATCTATTTTGAAAAACTGTGGTGTTAAATGAACACCATGTGGTATCTATTTTGAAAAACTGTGGTGTTAAATTAAGACCATATGGTATATTGTTCAACATAGATACCACATGGTTTGATGCCACAGTTTGAGCACTGTATACAGTACAGTTTTTAAATGTTAAAATTGGTTATGCACTCTAATAAACACCAGCGTAGTTTTGTCACACTCGAGTCTTGCCGTAAATAGACCCCAACAAGAAATGTATGTTAAAAATTTGTATTAAAATAGATAACAAAAATCATACATGATCTGTTACTTTTTGTTAGTGATCTGTCGTCTGTTCCTATCTGCACAATACGCTGACGTGGGCGAGATTCGAACTGCGAATATAACACTAGTATGAGCTGAGGGAACAGCCACTTCTATGTGGTTTCCTGTATTAAACAGGAAAGAACACATGATGTCGACAAGGGGAAGTTCTGTAGGACGGTTGTCAGAAAGGGCACATCACTGAAAGAAAAAGATTTTATTTCAAACCGTTCCTGATTTTAAACGCAATAAGTTTGCATTTTTGTTGCAGGTGATTTATGAAGGACTGAGCGGTGAGGTTGCGTTTAATTCCCACGGCGATCGCATCAACTACACCATCGACGTTTACATGGGGAAAGACAAGCACAACATTTTGCAGGTAAGCATAATTAAGCAGTTTATAAGTTACGGTACTATGATTTAATAATAAGGGGATAAAATTGTGACGAACCGGTCTTTACCACGTCAATAATAACCTCGGAGGAGCGTGACCGCTTTTAATTTACCAAGCCGAAGGCGAGGTCATTAACAGTGGCCACGCCCCTCCGAGGTTATTATTGACTGGTAAAGACCGGGGGCAAATTTCATAGGGCTGCTTAAGCACAAAAATTTGCTTAAGCACAAAAACCTTGCTTATTAAAATCAGGTTACCAGCCAAAACTCCATGTGATGTATATTGCTTGTGACTGGTAATTAGCTGTTGTTTGCTTAGCATGACAATCACATGGAGTTTTGGCTGGTTACCTGATTTTACTAAGCAAGGTTTTTTGTGCTTAAGAAACTTCTACCTTTTATCGGGGGTCAGTTTGGTACCAAAACAAAATTTCTGGGATTTCCATGGTTACCATGGCAACCGATTTACCGATTGACCGATTCACGGTAACTGTGAAATTGAGCTATTTATGCGGAAATGCACAAACAAAATAATTATGGAGATCAAAAACATGGTTTCGGTACCTGAACCTTCCAAATATTGACTTTCGGCAAATGTCCAATGTCACATGAATTACCGTAATGCATTATGGGAATCCTAGAGGGCCACCAGCGACGCGAATAGCTTTTTGCCATATTCGCGTTTTTTTGGCACATGTTAATTGTTTTTATTTTTTATTTTGGGGCAGTTTCGGACTGGGAATTCATAGCTAGCTATGTGATTGCCGCCATTACAAACATTTCGATGAAAAAATACCTATTTTGGGGTAAAATATCCCAAAATCATGATTTTCTTTTTAATGACCCAAAAAATGAGTTATAGTGCCCCCAGCGGTAATCTTGGATGTCAAAAAATGGATTCTAATGATAGATAATCATACAAATAATACATGTGCAAATTTTGAAGGCATTTGAATAAAAATTGTAGAAACTATGCCAAAAATACTGTTTGTGACACAAAAATGAGCAAAAAATGGGTAAAACGTCCTCTTGCGGTCACAGCAGTGCAATCAAATTATGCAGATTTATAGATTACCGGCCATCTCACGTCTCTGCCAAATTTCAGGTAAAAAGACCAAAGCAAATTACGAAGGGGGGCTCAATGAGCCCCTCCCCCTGGTCCTGAGAAATCAAAAAAAGCCAGGTCCTGATAGGGTTAAATATTCATTGGAATGCTAACCGGAAATGGTGCCTTTTTACAAGGACTACAATATAGTCAAACTGCTTATGCAATGCTTATACAGGTACACACACACACACACACTGGGTCAAAGGTCAAGTCTATGCAATTTTTCATACGCTTTGATATTGTCTTCTTTAGGCTGGGGTTTGGACGCAAAACATCAAGCACTACGAAAGGAAGTACGGCGAGACGTGGCCGAGGAACACGGGGCGCCTTCAGATGTTTCCCTTCAGACAATCAGACCAATCTTACATCAAAGTACTCTCCATCGAGGTAAGGAATTAGCTCTTGAACATTCGCTATTATTTTAATACCATTTGATCCAAGAAAATACCAATTTAAATGGAATGACAAAGTATGTAAATGTTCCATTGTGACACCTGTAAATTGTCCTTGGTTGAGATGAAATGCAACAGTCAGCTATAAACACGTTCAATGTTTAACTCCGAATTTTCATCTTTCACTTTCTATAGAAAAGTCACACATGGTTTTGAATCTATGTCTTATTTTGGGCCGGATTGGGGGCTACATTGCAGGGTATTGATTTTCAGTCAAGTTTTTTAATTTTAATGACGGGTAGCCACATTGTACTCGTATATATTTAAAAAGTCATATTCGTACATATTAAATATTCGTACATGTTAAATATTCGTACATATTAAACAAATATGTATTTGTATTTAAAAATGAACGTGTGTAATACTATGGACCAAACCAAACCAAACCAAACCAAACCAAACCAAACCAAACCAAACCAAACCAAACCAATATTTCAATTTTAAAGGAGCCCCCGTTTCTGATGTTATACGACCACGACTACGAACGGGACAGACGGCAGACTACGCTGACGGAGGACGAGCTGGGCCTTGACCGCTACTACGGCCTGATCCCAGAACTGCTGGTACATGTTCAGAAAGTCTTCGAGGAAGACCTAGGGGTGGAATTCAAGTACAAGATCGAGTTGGTGGCGGAGGGCTACTACGGCAAGAGGAACCCCAACACAGGCGAGTGGGATGGAATCGTGAAGGAGCTTCAAGACTCGGTGAGTGAAAATAGCTACATGTAGTTGTTTCCCAATTTCATAGACCCCACCCCCATACTGTTGAAGCGACTGTATCCGTTAGTTTGTTGAGACTAATTAATACAACAACAATTCCCACAAAAAAATTATATGATATTTATATGATATCCCGGTGTCATTACCATTTACCTTACCCAATCCCTTAAACCCTACGGTCTCGAATTTTAAAGGAAATCCTTTTCTTGCCTGCGCCTCCTTATTACAGGATGCTGATCTTGCCGTTGGGGCGTTTACTGTGACAGGGCCAAGAGAAGAGGTCATCGACTTCACCAAAGACTTCTTCAAAAGCAACATCAAAGTCCTGATCAAGCACCCCAACTGGGTCCGGGATTTCCCCTTCAACTTCGCCTTCTCCTTCAACTGGGACACCTGGTTGGTCAACCTCTTCGCCTTCGGCATCACCGTCTTGGTGATGTGGGCCGTCATGCGCTACCACCCGATCGAGTACCGCAAGCAGAGCGAAGTGGGCCAGGCCACTCGGGAGCAGCACCTCGAGTTCACCCTCCGTAATGTGGCCTGGATGCTGACTGGCATCATGTTCCTCAAGGGCCACAAGCTGTCCCCTATCTCCTACGCCGGCCGCATCCTTTTGGCAGCTTGGTTCTATTTTA
This sequence comes from Mediaster aequalis, assembly GCA_032356045.1. Classification (NCBI taxonomy): domain Eukaryota; kingdom Metazoa; phylum Echinodermata; class Asteroidea; order Valvatida; family Goniasteridae; genus Mediaster; species Mediaster aequalis. The sequence continues at coordinate 109,924 of JAULKO010000001.1, read as the reverse complement.
CTCTCGCCTTGGTCTTCCTCTTCATGCTGAATCTCAACGATTACATCACGATAGATAAGGAGATCTTGAAGCTAAACGATCCCGTGGATCTCCTTAATGAACCTCTCCTGAAGATCGGGATGGTCCGAAACGGCCCCACCCACGACTACTACTCCATGTCCTCCAAGGCCGGTGACCAGCAACTGATGTCCATCATGGGTGTACTCGACCGCGACCCGTTCGTAGAGAGGATTCGAGATGGCGCCCTACGTGTCCGGAACGACAACGGTCACTACGCACTGGTCAGCGAGGAGCTGCTGTTGTCTTACTACACACAGCGAGGGCCCTGGTGTGACCTGTACATCGTGGGCGATCCAGTGAAGAAGATGAAGTACGCCTTCGCCACCCCGTCTGGGTCTCCCCTCCGGGATCAGATCACCTACGTCATAAAAAAGCTGAAAAGGGAAGGGGTGCTGGAGGAATTGGTAACTCGCAAGTGGTTCGGCGAGCAGAAGTGCGAGGAGGAGACCATCTGGGAAGAGGAGAGCGTCTTATCCATCAATGGCAACGACATGGAGGGCGTGTACTACGTCTTGGCCATGGGTGTGGTCCTAAGTGCCATCGTCTTCGTCATTGATGTTCTCTCCTTCTGGCTCTTCGGTAGCTGCTCCTCCGTTGGGACGGGGGGCCCGGGCCCCAGGAGCGAAGGGATGAACATGACCGTCAACCCTAGGCCTTCCAAGCCACTGCGAAACGACGAATTCGACGGCAAACCGGCCGGGAAATCGCCCGATATGTGGCTCTAAAACCGCATTCACAACCGCGAGAAATCACTTCATCTAGCATTCGATGAAATAAGCCCACTTCACTATTAAACATATGAAACGATGAAACTTAACGTTTGCTGAGAAGAAAGAATGCATATACATCACAAACAGTAGTTTGATAAAAACGTAAGGTTGGTTATTAAACACGTTCATTCTCAACTGTCGTTTTTCATAAATCCTTTTCTATCGGAAAATTACTCATGTTTTTGCATGATGGACCAAATTTGGGGCTATGTTGCAGGTAATCGATTTTCAGCCAAGATTTTTTAATTTTTACTGAAAAGTAGCTACATTGTGCTCTCATATCATAAAAAAATGAATGACCGTGTTTTTAATAATGAAAACAATGGAACGGAATTCCATATCTTGTATAGACATTTGCATTTTTTTTATTTGCGTGATATAGCTCAATAATTGCAAAAGAAAAGGGATTTTTGTTTTATTGTTAAATGTATATATTTTGACCTGTTGCCTTTAGATAGATTTGTATATTAAAACTTGAATTGATGCCCTTTGGCTGAAATGGAAGGTTTCAACAAAATTATGTTTTTCTGATTTTTGGGGGGTCAATTTTTAAATGTTTATTTCAGATTTTGACTTTTTAAATTTTTATCCAGATTTTGATTGATTTGTAAATTTTGATTTTTTGTCTAATGCTATATTCGCAAGTTATTAGATATAGCCAATTCTCTTGAATTGGATACTTATACAGAAACACACGCAGAGCAGGTAGGAAAACCAACAATTATATTGATAGATTTACTGAACCTTCTAAAAGTCGACACTAAAAGTAAAAGAAAAGTCATCTTTTCAGACTGATACAAATTAAAAATATATGAATCATAAAACAACAACGATGATTTTAAAAAATATCACATAAACCACGAGGTAAGCTAACTGGGCAATTTAATCAATTTTTAGACTGAATAAAGATAAGCTTGAACGCGCGACCTCCGGATTACCGTACGGTTGTGTACCAACTGAGCTATCTTGATCTTGCCCTATGCAGGCGAATCGAGACTAGCATCCTTTAAAAAAAATGTTACGAATTAGAGCCAACGCTACGCTGTGGGAATACGTTGAAGTTGCACATCTGACAAATTACTTAGTTTCCGAATGTACAGTTCACTTTTTAATCATGATCATAACCATGCGTAGAATAGACTTTCAATAAAAAATTATTCGGTGTAAATATTTTCACTTATATCTTGTTATTAAAATAAACGCGCCGTGTACCACAATGTGTATTGTACAGCATGTGTTACTTTAATACAGGTACTTCCTGTGGAACAAAGAAATAGTTTTGACAAACGTAAGGCGAGTTGTGTTGTTGTTGTTGTTGTTGTTGAAATTAGGTCTCGTTAACCTTATACATGTACAAGGCAATGCCATTGACCCCTCACGTTTGCCTGTTTCTCTCATTGTTCTGCGCAATACCGTCAAGAACAACTTCAAAATTTCACAGTACATGTATACACTTGTCTAACCGGGATTTTCAAGGTGTTTTTTTTGTTTTTTTGGGTTTTTTTGTTTATTTGGGTGTTGTTGTTGTTGTTGTTGTTGTTGTTGTTGTTGTTGTTTGGTTTTTTTTTTGGGGGGGGCTCTCTTAAAAGACCTCTTATGCAAAGCTGTAAAGATGTGATTTTGAGCATCTACAGAGGAAGGCATCCGGGTCAAAATCAATATGTGACGGGGGAGGGGGGTAAGGAAAGACGAAGGGGAGGGCAGTTTTCAAAACGTGCGCAGAACGTAACTGCAAACCAAGGATTTGCCCCCGAGTGGCCATAATTAATACCTGTATGCAAAACAGAGATCCTCGCTGAAGAGGGCGCTGTTCATACCAATAGACTTCGCCCGTACCCTGCACCGCCCCTCATTCAGAGGGCGCTGGTTATTGCTAATTTCTTTGGGCTCTCATTACCTAGATTTTTATATAACCTGTGATCCAAGGCCATGACAACCATCCTCTTTTGAACTGCACCATTGATATAGAGATCAGCGAACTGCACGTGCGTATGTAGAAAGGTTATGTAGGCTACCCACAATGCAGTACGTTTCCTTCACAAGACATTAGCCTTCACTCGAGCCGTTGAATATATAGGGCGGTGGGTAGAGAGCGAACCAAATAGCAGCTACTGAAAAAAAACTCAAAATTACTGGTCACGTGATCCGATTTCGGAACGATTTTACTCGATGGTCACGTGACCAGTAATTTCAGTTTTTAATTCCAGTTTTTACTGGCATGCGAGACTTTTGTTTGATCATCGCCGATGCGTCCAAAAATGGCACAAACACGGTAAAGGTCTCCTCTATCCATTTTGCCAACTCTAAGATATTTCTTTTCAATGACAAAAAAAAAAATATCGAGATTTTCAGAGCAGCTCCTACCCCTCCATGCCTTTTGCACTACAGTTACGTGTATTCTCCGTGTGCCCCCCCCCCCCGAGTGATAGCGTAAGCCCCTTCTCAAAGATGGCGGTATCCGCGAAACGGATTTGTGTGCACAGATGCATGATCAACCAGGTTTGTGCCAACCCCCTGCTGTCATGTCGCCACTCTTTATAGGCCCCTATACAGATGCGCAATGGAGGAATTTCAAATTAGCATCCAAACAGAGGGTGGATGTGCTCCCTTTTGTTGCTAGGATTACAAAAGAAAGGTATCCAACGTCTTAACAATGGCTTAGCATTCCGAGCCTCGGCTTCGATGCCAGTGTGAAATTCGTCTGTAGGCAAACCCAACATGCTCATTCAATTGCTCCGGAGAATGAATCACTGCATTGTATTCTGCATTGGGTCAACATTGTATACATTTTGGCCGAGATTTGCATAGTCGGGTACAAAGGTCGTCATAGACGATAGGCATACCCTTGGGTAGCCCTCGCCCCCCACCCCCATATGAATTTCGCAACAGACAATTTATTAAGCACAAGCAATCATTCCAACTACCCCTGTTGGTGTAGAGTAGACCATTAACTTCAACACTGACAAAACTTACGGAATTTAGATCAAATTTTATTGCGTGAATTAACCGGAAAAGCATGAACTGTTTGACAAACCAGAAATTTATACACACTTCATAAAAATGCTTATCTACAATGCTGATGAATATACATCTAAATCAGATGGTTAGCAGTGAACGTAAACAGTAATTAGTAAGAAAATGACATTTATTTTCGTTTTGACAAAAAAATGCTACTGCTAATGATTACGATATGAAAGTAAATCGAGTCATTACAACGTTTCAGTGTTGGGGCGTGGCTGTTGACTCAATTTGTATTAATAGTTACAATAATTTCCTCATGTTACCACTAAACAGCGAGAAGACAAAACAAATACAACTTGACATTTCAGAGTAAACTCGTTCTATTTTGATTTTTGAAACAATATCCAGACTAACGCACAGACCAGGAACATTGCTAGCTATCCGCGAAACTATATTTACAACGTTGCCCCAAAACCACTTTGTACAAAAATTGAGAGATTTATACAAAATACAAAATACCATCAAATTAGAATCAAGGACTTGATGTTGCGGTGCGTTAAATGCTAACCCTGTAAAATTGTGTCGTTTCAGCCTTTAAAAGACAAAGTATAACTGAATTATTTATATATGATAGGCTTAACGCTGGTCGATAGTGTTCGTTGGCAACTGCTGTGGTTCAACAGATGGAATGAATCACATAAAAATACAATATTGAGTTACTAATTATGTAGCACTAATAAATAGCCGAATTGAATTCAATACAAACGCTCTTTGCCAAAGCAACGAGATATATTGAACTTGCCTTAAAATTCCGATTACAAAAGTTGTGCCCATTTTCCTGAAGTACGAAAATAACATGCATATTTCGGATTAGTGTATTCAATAGAAAACCATTATGCAGTGTATACATTTGCCACTTTGGCTACTTCTTGACACCGCGTTAAAATTTAAAACTTGTGAAGATTGTTTTTGTTTTGCGAAAAGCATGTTGGGATATGTACATGTATACAGTGATTTGTTATTGGGCTGACCATTCTTTGGTTGAACCCAACGAAACAAAGCCTCTTGTTGCAATGCATATCAAAAAGAAGAAAAATGGCTTGACCTTAATCTTTGTGTAGGTTCCAAAGATCATAGTAAAGATAACCATGATATAACTTACAGCATGACAGGCACCTATCTATTTTGGACAAAGGCCTCATTCTGAATCTCACAGTTATGTGTAAGAAAGCCAAGCTTGCTGTCTCTTGAAAGGTCTAGATCCACATCTTCTCATCTCCACCTCCTGCACCTCCACCGATCGGCCCTCCTCCTCCACCGCCTCCACGTCCGGCTCCCGTTCCCCCTCCCATACCACCATTGCGAGCGCTGTTAGTGCTCTTTTTCTTCCCTCCCCTGCAGGAGTACAAGATGGCCTCTAAGACGAAGGCGACGGCTGCCAAGATGATGCCGATCAAGAGGATGAAGTACACGCCTTGGAGATCGACCGTAGTCAGCGAGAAGACACCCTGCCTCTCCCAGGTGGTCAAGTTGGCGCACTCCTGGTGACGTACGTCAAGATCCCACCACTCTCTCTCCAAATCTTCCAAGACTCCGGTATCGCGTAGAGACTCGATGGCGCTCGAGAGCTGATCCCGGAGCGGGGAGCCCTTCTGCACGGCCAGAGCGTATGTGGTACGGGTGATGTAGGTGCCGGAAACTAGCAGGTCACAGGGCCTCTTGCTGGCCAAGAAGTTGAGCTCGCCGGCCTCACCGATGAAGGCATAGTAGCCATTGCTTTCACGGACTCGTTGGACGCCGGCTGCCACGCTGGACACCCAGGGGGAGGGGGTACGGGTGTTCATGTGCTGCCACAGGCGCTGGTACTCGGGTACACTGGACTTCTTGAAGAAGAAGTAAGTGGATCCCTTCTCGACGGTGCCGAAGGCCACCTCGGTCTGATCCAGCAGCTCATCTGCCGTCTTGGTGTAGACCAGCCTCTTGTTGGTAGTGACAAAGTGAGTGAGATTCAACAGGTACAGGAACACCATCATGATTGTGAAGACCCACCAGAAGGCAGCCAGGGTGCGGCCGGCGTTAGAGCGTGGCGAGGCGTCAAAGCTCTGCAGGAACATGCTGGTGGTGGCAAACCACATCGAGTTCTTCATGCTGAAGTTCTCGGCATTCTCCTCGAAGGTTTCCCGCCTCTCGGCGGCAGCCCGCCACTCGTACGGATCGAAGTAGTTGAAGAAGTACAGCATGGCACTGATGATGAAGAAAGCTGCCAGGTTGACGAACCAGACCTCGACACCGAAGGGGTACATGATGCGGAAGGGGTTGTGCTGGACGTAATTAGGGTGCTTCATCAGGACGGTGATTCCAGAGCTCATAAAGGGATAGGTGAAGTCGATAGCCTGAGCACGGTCGGGAGTGACGGTAAGTGGGCCTGCTGCAATATCAGCTTTCTGTAAATATAAAAGAAAACAAGAGTTGGGATTTGATGTTTATGGAACAGCTTAACCCCCACCCCATCGAAAATCCTGCGTACGGGCCTGTATTGGTACAACTTTCTATTTATTTCAGAGGGAGTAGGTTCAGAGGGAGTAGGGACCATGAATGTCAACATCTGAAGGGTAAATATATGGCTGTAGTTTAGGCTGGGAATTTCAATTTGCACTACTTGTACAACTTAATTTATTTTTGGCCCAGGTTAATTTGCTGCACGTATGTGCTGCAGCTGCCACACATAGCAAATTAAAATAAAAGGTTAAAGAAGTATTTAAAGTACTGGCAAGATCTTCAAGGAGAAGAAACGAGAACCACTCAGCATGCAACCAACTCACCTTCCGGACCACGTCTCCCACCATGCCGTTCCAGATGTGGCTGTACGGGTGCCTGCTTCCGAACTTCCCGTCGGCCACCAGCTCGACCTGATAGTCGAAGTCGATCCCCTTGACGTGGGTCTTGATGCGCTCCAACAGGTCGATGATGTAGCCCTCGTAGCGGTTGTTGCCGGCGTAGCTTCCCGACTCCGTCAGGTTTTCGTTGCCCTTCCGCATCAAGAATGGCCTCGACTGGCAGAAGAACAAATTCAATCATGTCTGTAACTCATGTATGCCTGGTTCGGTTCTGGTTGATTTTATCCAATGTTTCCCGTTTGCCCGCAAGCCCTCGGGGTTTTGGGAACTTTGACAGAAGAGAGATTCGATTTGTCAACATACTCGCATGTCATATAAAATTGACTCGATATCCCATTACACAGCATAACTTGCTCTCTCTACCATTATGCATTTATTCCACCCCACCCCTTGATTGTTCTCTTTATTTTATTCTTCTTTTATGGCAGGCTCAATTTTTCGTAACCTTTTTCATTTTGTCTTTCATTAATTTCCTCAGACGCTTGTTTTTGTCCTCGTTTTTCCTTTGTTTGTCAAGTCTTGCTTGTTCTGTTATTTGTTGTCCCTTGTTGTGTATGTCATTGTCTCTGGCATAGCAATCCAAGCCATCGGCTTCTGCTAATGCCACCATATTGCTTCCTGTCTCCTAGCCTGACAAAGATATCTGGGTTTATTTATTTTTTCGTAACTGGTTGTTTATTTTTTTTCACCTTTTATGTTTCTTTCCTCACTTAACTCAGTCTTTATTCATATTACCATTTCAAGTTCACTATACAATATTTCATTTTGTTATTTAATTAACTGCTTATTTCATTACGCTATATTGAAGATCAAGCAATATGGAAATAAATGAATGAATGAAGCCCAGTGGCTATGGCTCCTTTCATATTTCACACATTATTTAGTGATGAACAACATAACTCACAACAGATAAATTACACGATAGCTCAGTTCTTTAACAGTTCTCTGTGGTAAAATAAAAGACTCTTCCACGTGGGGGAACATCTACTCACCTCAATCGTCACAATTTTGATTGTTCGTTCTGCTGCGTAGTTGTGGTAGGTCACATTGAGATGACCGTCACTATCCCATTTCCGCTTCCATTTCTTCTCCCAGTAGTCCTTATTCTGTGTCCACTCACCTCTCTGGAAAAAAAGGACAGAAACCTTGGATTTGAATTGAAATTTCAACAGATTGATACACATTTAAAAGAATTTGTCCCAGAGACATTCATTTGAAATTTGCCAAAGAAAGGAGTAATTACGTTAGTGTTTTCTTGCAATGATCAGCTGGGAATATACTCACCATTTGGTCAAGGGTCTTAAACTGGCCACTGTAGATTGAAAACGTGTAGTTGACACGATTTCCACTCGCATCAAACGCAACATTCCCAGTAATTCCTTCGAAATAAACCTGGTGGTCACAAGGGGGGAAAAACCAAGATCATCAATGTGGGCCAAACACTTATACTGAAATGAATAATATGGGAAATTGGGAATCACTGAAATGTATATACATTTCACGTTAATTCTGAACACTTTTTTTCATTTTTACTTTCATTGAAACATAGCTGGTCTGCTTCTTTTGTGGAAAGAACTCACGATACGAAATTTCTGAGCCCCGAGTTAAATAAGCACAGAGTTACCGAACAAATATTTAGCTGGTGTTGGCTATTTTCGAAGAAAAAAACCCAACAACTTTCACCTGTTTGAGGTATCTGCTGAGTGCATTTTCAGTGGGCGTGGCCGAGGCCGTTGGGCAGGGGGGCATCTGGGTGTCACCAGGCAGCACAGCCGTGCCCGTGGCTCCGTTGTCCTCCCTCCATTCACGGTACATCTTGAGGGCGTGGCCTACGGCGATGACGGCATCGAAGGCTAAACGGTCTCTCATCGGCCATTCGTTGGTGGAGGTCGTTATGGACGTGGGCAAGGCGTACTGGGTTTCCCGGGTGAAGTTCATGCCGAAGCGAGTGATGTAGGCGTTGGTTTTCTCCAGTTCCGTTCGAAAGGCTCTGTCCAGGGATATGTCCTACGAAGATTCGATCAAT